>JAQQSZ010004414.1:0-14160 GCA_028646595.1 Phalanger gymnotis | reverse complement strand
CCCTCCCTCCCTCCTCTTTCTCTCTTTATTTCTTTACATCCAACTACAACCCCTTCCTTCTCTCAATCAGTTTAGTAATTGGTTTCACTATACTATAGAGAAATTAATCAATGACCTTTGCTTTTTGCTTCTGTCAGACCTACTTACTGACTGATAGCAAATTAAATTTATATTCCAGAAATATTTATTTTTGTTTTTATTATAGCTAAACATGTCCAGCCATAATGAAACTTTTTTCAAATAACTAAACATTACAGTATCACAGCATCCAGTAAATACTCATAGCACCATCACTTGTTTTGAAAATGGCAACTTTTATTTATGCTTACATTCTGAAATTGAATTAAGTCAACTTTAATCCCAATCACTAAAAAACAAAACAAACAAAAAACTTCTCATTGCTAAGGTAGAGGAAACTAAGTAGCCAAATAATGCAAAGTAATCAAAAATTTGAATTTAAACAAGTGTACCATACAATGCATTCAAAATTCTATGCATGATCAATAGAAAAAGCTGGAAGACAGATGCTCTTATCCTAACCCTTTAAAATGGAATGCTGTCCTAGCAAAGCTGCTGGGGTTGAAAAAAAGGAAAATCAATATTCATGGATATACAGAGTTAGAATAGCTTCTATTTCACAAATGTTAAAGTCAATAGACAGCCTATAAAAAACTCAATGTTATATAAAGTGTAAATAAATTTATGATGATGGATCTGCCTTGCTTTCAAAGGAAACATAAATGTGCTACTTAAATGGAATGATTCTTATATATACTCGCCCAGAAGGTTTGGAATCTTCAGCTTTGTTACAGCAAGCAATCTTAATTAAGGCCCATAATAACATATGGGAAGTATGAAAGATTTGTATGTCTGAGTGATTTTAAATTAATGAACAGTCCTTGTACATAACTAAAATCAGCTTCCTTGCATAAAATCGACATTTTGCATCTACAACTTTGCTTAGAGGAAACAAAGCACCTCACTTTTGAGAGTCATCTACTTTACTGGAGGTTGCTATAAAAGTTCTATCAATAACATTTCCATCTGAAAACCTTGGGCCTATCTTCCTGTTCCCAGCCATGCATTTTGCTGTGGCCATCACAAATCAGTCTTCTGCTCTGGATTTGCACCATATTAATGCCACTGTTGTATAATTACTCTAAGTTTTTTTTAAACAAGGGGCATGGTTTTCTCTAAGCCAAACAGAAATCTTATTTTGGTTTTAAATAAATTGAGGTATCGAAGAATTACTAACCAACTTTCTTAACATGTCTTGAGATATTTAATATATAATTCTCTTTATATACAGGCAGGCACCTAGAGAATGTACTGAACGACAATAGATGGGAAGGTATGGAGGAGTTAGGATTTGTACAGTAAAGGAAATACCTGCACTGGTAAGATCACTGAGCCATCCAAGGATGTATCATCCAACTAGCAAGTTGGCTTGTTTTATTTTATTTGTTTTTTCCCTATCTAGGAGTGCTGTAAGACTAGTTTCTTTTCTCTAAGCTATAGAGCATATATTTGAGAGAAACTTGCAGAGAGGTATAATATAATTTTTATATCTGAAAAATGTCACCAAGGCCTAAAGGGAGAAGATAAAACTTCCGTACTGCCAGTGTGATTCTGAAGTCTTTAATCATAACAAGATTCTACTGACTACTTTAGATTTTTTTTTTTAACCTGGGTGGTGACAGGAGAATCTAGTTCTTATATTTGTTCCTTCTCAGGAAATCCATCAGAAACCTAATTGGATGAAGCTGGGCAATCTGACTATAGCCAGCAAGCATGGTTATCTAGCATTTTGAAATACTCTCTATTCCAGATTAGAGGATATTGTCAATACACATTTCCCTATGTGACATTAACCATAACATATCACTTTAAACATGTGAACACTGGGCTTTCTATAGACATTCTAAAGCCATCGGATTATAGAGACTTGCAGGGGATGAGCAAATAATGGCCTTATGCTGATGAACCAAACACCAAATTGTTAGCACCATAACCTGGGAAACCTACTCTATTTCTGCTCTGTTAGGTTGTTTCCCCCACCCTCTTTTCCCCTCCTGTGAAACATTGTTAATTATCAAGAGTACTAGATGTAGAGTAAAAAAAAAAACCTGAATTTTAATCCCACCTCAGATATTAACTTTCTTTATGACTTTAAGAGTTACTGAGCCTTGCTAAGATGCAAGTTCCAGCTCTGTAAAATGAGATATTAATAGTGCCTGCCAAAGAGGATTATTATTATGAGGCCCAGATCAGCTAATATTCATAAAGTGTCTTGTAAACCTTACATACTATATAAATATGGGTTATAGCTACTATTCTTATTATTGAATTAGCAAACACTACTGATAAGAATCAGTAAAAACCATAATTATATTGTCATATTATTTTCACCAGTCAAAAAGAGTTTAACAAAAACACATTTTAACAGTTAAAATATACTTTAGAACATATCTAACACCTCGTGGTTAGTATCAAGTTATCGAGAATAGAGGTTCAAAAAGTATGGTCTAGGGACGCTTTAGGGATCCCTAGACTCCTCTAGGATACCCACAAGTTCTAAACTGCTTTTTTTATTGTAATGTGAAGTCATTTTAGTTTCTAAAATGATAAATATGATAGACACAACACACATAAACCAAAGCTCTTTGAAGAGTGAGGCTCAATAGTTTAAGAGTATAAAGTGGTTCTGAGATCAAAAGGTCTGACAAATAAGAAAGAAAAGGTGAAAATAGTCATGTTCTCCATTAACACAAAAATAGTGAAACCTTTTCAAAAGTAAAAATTATTTTGCTTTTGATGATGAAAGACATAAATACTAAAAATAAAACTAAAGATGTTGAAAAATGTAGAAAGCAACATGACAAAGGAAAATGAGATTTTATATCTTATTGTAGATCATATATTTTGCCTTTATAATCAATAATATATTGTAGCACTAATTGTATATAGATTCATATATTAACATATATGTGTGTATTATGTGTACATATATTTTTATATAGTGTACATATATACACTATTTTTATAGGTTATCTTAAAGTAACTTCAAGGCACATTGTATTGCTAAAAATTGAAAATTAATATCCAGTTACTAGATTATAAGCTAGCAATTTGTAAAGGTTATCTGGTAGTTTGTGCCAGTGTTCATGTTAAATGATCCTGTAATGAAAAGATATGTGTTGGAGGTTGGGGTGGGGGATAAGTCAGGAAAAAAAAAGATGTACCAATTTAAATAATTATAAAATAGTTGACATTTTCATGGTATCTTAATATTTATAAACACACACTAGCTTAATTGATATTCCCAATAACATTGTTATGTGGGAATTACAGTGAAAAATGAAAAAAAAGGAAGACCACAGCAGCAGAGATAAAATTTTCTTTACTAACCACATTTAAGTTAAAGGATACAGAAGGGAAAGAAAATAGCACCTTGGCAAACTGTTAATAACATGTTGTCCAAGAATGACATTTGGATTTCTGGACTGTGACTTAAACTAGGAATGTCAAACTCTTGGCTGGGGATGAATTGACCTAAAAAATAAAAATTGTGCTGGTTATCTAACAAATCTAACTAAACAATATTTAAACAAAAAAAAACTAGGGAGGCAAAAAACCCCAACAAACTTCTCTATGTACTATCATTCTAGGTATCATAGAGAGTAGCTTTAATGAAAGAAGAAGAACCATTGAGACATTCAGAAATTCAAAGGTACTAAAAATCCAAGAAAGGAGACAACATTAAATCCTAGGAGACAAAAAGTATATGGACAAATGGCCAGAGTTTATGTGCCATGCAAGATCTTCTAAATTTCCTAAAAGAAAGAGGCAAATTTTATCTTATAGTTAATTTTATAGGATTTAAATGAGACCCATGACTTGAATATTATTTAAAAAAAAAACTAGAATACAAAAAGGTGGGTTTGTAGGTAAAAAAAAAAATTAGGAAATCCAAAGATCAGAGGAAGGAAGTGTGGTGGAGAGCAATTGAGTGAAGATCAAAGAAGAGGCAAAATTAATCAATTCTATGATCTGAGTATTTTACATTGGATCTTAGACAAGATGAAATAGAAGAGGATTTGGAGGAAGTGGCACATAAGCCAGGAAAAAAAAAAAAAGAGCTGAGGTAGTAGTCATGGGAGACTTCAATAATCCAGATATTGGCTTGTGTTCTCAGTTTTCTAAAAAACAGAACAGCTAATTATTTCTTGAATTGCCTTAATAATTTCATTGGTCAAAAATTAGAAGAGCTAAAAAAAAGGGGGGGCAGGATTTTATGTTAGACATGATTCTTATTAATGACAAGGAATTTATTGCTGAGGTAAAAATGATAGAAACCTGGGGGAGAAATGAAGATTGCCATTTAGAATTTGTGATAGAGAAAGGGAGGAAAGCTGGTTATAATTAGACAACTATTCAATTTAAGAACAGATTTCAAAGAGTTCCTTGAAAGAATATGTAGGATCTTATGGACTAAAATTCAACTGAATAAAGATGCTCAAGAATGAAACTCTGGAAACATAAAGATTAAAAATTCTTGGAGTGAAAAGGCAAAGTTAATTGACCTGTGCACTTTAAAGGACAGAATGGAGTTGAACCCTAAGATCAGCCAGGAAATAGTAATGTAGCTGCTTTTGATGGAATTCAGATCATCTGACCCACATGAATGGCTTTGAGTAATAAAAGAGAATACTCCATCCTGATTCTGAGGATTTCTCACTGAAATAGGAAGGTGTATGAAATAATATTTTCTATTTGTCCACTGAATACTTAAAGTATTGTCAGATGTAATCACTAAACCACCATAAATGATATTTCAAATATTGTGGAGGATGGGAAAAGTAAGTCCTTATAGGATTAGAGAAAATCAACTTGTATCCTCATTTTCAAAATAGTAAAGAGAATAGAATCTGAAAACTTCAGTTAACTGTGATTTGCTTTAATTCATGGAAAACCTTTAGAATACATCCTTAAAGCGATGGTCAGTGATCATCCAGAAAAATTAAGAAATAATCACGAAGAGCGACATGGTTCAGCCAAAAGCAACTAATTTCCATGTTAACCTAAACTGGCAGTTGAGGAGAATATCATTAATATATTTTATCTAGATTTTACAAATATTTTGATAAATAAACTGGCAGTTGAGGACAATGTCATTAATATATTTTATCTAGATTTTACCAAATATTTTGATAAGGTATCTTATGATGTTCTTAAGGAAATGATGGAATTGTGGCTTATATGATATATAATGCAATTAAAAGGATTTAGAGTGGCTGGATTCATTATGGGGGTTAATGGTTTAGTGTCAAATTGGAAGCAGGTCTCCAGAGAAGTGCCCACAGATCTGTGCTTGACTTAGCACTATTTAAGTATTTGTCAGTCAAATACATAAAAAAACGTTGATTTTCAGATATGCACATGACACAAAGCTGGGAGATATAGTTACCACGTTGGTTGACAATGCCAGGATCCAAAAAAAATCTTGATGGGCTGGACTATTTGCTTGAATCTAATAAAATGTAATTCTATAAAGGTAAATATAAAGACTTTGCCTAAGTTTAAAAAAATTGCCTTCAGGAATAGTTTGCCTTAAGATCTAGAGACTTTCTCAAGCTCTATGTGACTCATCCGAGTGTTATAGAAGCTGAAGAAGTTAATGAGCTCTTGATGGAATGCAAAAGTAGCTTACAAGGAGATCACCATCCTGCTATACTTGGCCCTGGTCAGACGGATGACATCTGTTGTATTAATTCTGGTTATCATAGTTTAGGAAGTATATAGATGATCAGCAAAGCATCCACAGAAGGGTAACCAGGAAAATGAAATGTCTTGAATCTATGCCATGTGAGAATCATTAGAAGGAATTGACTGTGTTTTGCCCAAACAAAAGCAGATCCAGAGAAGGACATAAGCTAAACTGCGGCAAATATCTAGAACAAACTAGCTAAGAACCAAAAGCTAATAGCAACCCACTTTATGATAAACCTAAGAACATAAATTTCTCATTAAAATTCTCATTTCTGTTTTTTTTCTTTTATAAGAATTACAAATAAAACTTAAAGGCAGTTTTGGGCTCAATTAAGTGTTAGATCAACACTTAATAGCATATACTGAAATTAACTCCAAATGGATATAACACTGTCAGATTCTGGGAGAAAAAAATAGAAGATCCTGAAGAGGTACTTTTCATAAATTTTAGAAATTTCACTTCATAAATTTTGCTAGGGTGAAAAGGCTTAACTAAAGATCACGAAAGGCAAAATAGACAATATCTATCATGTAAAATAGGAATACTTTTGAACTAAATAAAATAAATGAAGATAGAGTAAGAAAAGAAAGAATGGAGAAAATATTTCCATCAAACATAATTGACAAAAGTGTACTAATCAAATTTGATATGCCGGAAAACTAACATTAATATATTATATCACAGACTATTTTGACAGTATATAAAGGTTCATACAATATGAGCACATATTGGATAAAGATTAAAAAAAATTGTGAAAGACTATTTGTATCAGCAAGGCAGTAAACATAACATTGATGATAATTGTGAATATGCCTATGTAGTTTTGTATCTCAAAATATGAGAGACTCTCCTTATAGAAGGTAGAAGTAAAACATTTATTCAGACACCAGATAATCAGATTCCATAACCAAGCAACCAACTCCCACAACCAGTAGGCCCACTTTATCATAACAGCAAGGAACTTAAAACACAGCACCACAGCATGGAGCCTCACAATCCCAAAACCATCCACCCCCCTGCTGGGGCCTTCCCATAGTCATACTTTAATATACATTCATATACATACATTTCACATACATTCAACAGCACAAAGCTTCTGTTCTTTCTCTCTGCTCTAACTGTAGTAACTGCTGTCTCTCCATTTCCTGTGACATAACTTTCTTTTCTTCTCAGCAAGCTCCTCCCATCACATATGACTTAGGCTTCTTGTGATGTAAGCAGGTCACATGGCCTATTAATGAGTGGTAAAGATCTTCAAATCTTAATTGCTGTTGCACCATTTTAAAACAATCCAAAATTGTTCATAGAAAGAGAAATTATAATTAAAGCAATTCTAAAGTTTTAGCTCACGCTCTGAAAAGAAATAAAAAAGAAGAAAAGTACATGTTGGAGGGACTACAAAGAGACACGAATGCTTTTAATAGAACTATGGATTTTTTCAACTATATTGGACATCAATTTGTATTTATTGAAGAAAAATTACTAAACTTTTCCCAGTGATCCTAATATAAGGAACTTATCCCAGGAAAAATGAAAGATAGAAACAAAAGTTCAATAGCCATACTCTTTCTAATATCAAAGAACCAGAAACAAAGTGGTGGGTGCCCATCAACTGCAAAAGAGCTGAAAAACTGTCATATGAATCCTGTGTGAGTTTGATTGTGGGAAGGCTCCAGCCAGGAGGTGGATGGTTTTGGGATGGCAAGGCTGCATGCTGTGATACTGTGTTTTAAGTTCCTTGCTGGTATGATAAAGTGGATATTTGTTTATAATTTAAAAAATCATGACTATAGGGTATTCATAGACACATAGGAAAAGGTGCAGGGTGAAATAAGTAGAATCAAAAGAAATATATATATATATATACATATATACATACATATACATACATATATACATATACATACATACATGTATATATATGTATCTCAACACAACATAGCTTAAAAAGATCATTGAAAAGAAGCCAGACTCCCCATAACAGAAAGAAATAGGGGCTATTACTAATTCAGGATGTGAGATATATACATATATATATATGTGTGTGTGTGTACACATATATCTATATACACACACACATACATATACACACACACAGATGATACACACACACACACACACAGAAATTATCACCTTATTTGGTGGTTTTCTTTAATCGTTTTTTTTTCTTTGTAACATCCAGAAGAGAAAAGAGGGAATGTTTTTTTTCTTTATAGAAAAGATTGTGATGATAATGTAGGCACACCTATAAAATATGCTTATAGAAAAGATTGTGATGATAATGTAGGCACACCAATAAAATATGCTTAAACAAGAGAAAAAAGAAACTTGATTAGAAAATCCCTGTGCTTACATCCTAGAATTTGCTAACCTTGAATCCTCAAAATTGCAAGCATATGGAGAACAGGATATGAGAAATGATAAATGACATCTCTATAGCACTTGAAGGCTGTAAACGGTCTTCCCCTGCAGGATTTGTTTTGATATTAAAAATAAGCATCTAATTTAGTAATGCCAGTATTATCCCTACTCTAAAAATATGGAAACAGCTTCAGAGAAAATTTAAGTGACAGGTCACACAGAGACTGTGCATCTAACATAGGATTCCTACCTAGATCTTCCTCAACACAAATCTATTACCTTTCCGACCACCCTACACTGTCTTTAGAAACTACGTACTACACAATATTCAGATATGGCTTTCGAATAGTATGTAACACTACTACAATTCTACTATGTACTTAAATCAAAAACCTCAAAACACCTACACTTTACCCGTTACTCAGTATCTTAAGAGTGACAATAATCCAATTCATGCTTTAAGATATAATGCATATTTTTCTCCAATGTAGTAGTGAAAGTTGCCATCTTTAAAATAAATTAAAAGCATTGTTCCAGAGCTGTTTGCAATTAATGTCAATGCCATTATCCACACTCAGGCTAGCCCACCAAATGAGGCAGTACAAATACCCTATAAACATTAAACTGTTCCAAAAGCATGGTATACTTGATTACTGATTACATAATTACTTAAAGGAATAGTCTGAAACCAAAATAATTAAAGAAAGGATGCACTTTAAAAATTATAAACAAGAAGTTAAGAAAAATTGAAAATGACTTCATTTTGAAATCTAATTGAAATCAGAGCGTGATTCTATAAGTGTTCACTGGTTTGCATCTTAAAAGACATGACCTTATCAGGGCAAGTTTTGTTTTTACTTTTACTAGACCTGTGGTTTCATTGTTAGAGGAAACTCTACCAGTGTAGATTGGTGGTAGCTTTGTACAGTTTACATACAATTGTAGAGAGTTTTCTGAGACCCACGTAGCCAGTATGAGTCAGAGTTTGAACTTGAATTCCTGACTTTCTGACTCCAAAGTCAGCTCTCCAAAAATTCTGTGCACATTGTCTGTTTGGGGGCCATTTTCCTCCTGGAATCATAGGTCAATCTTCACTCAGTCTTGTCCTGTGCTATGTTTAACCATGGCTCTCTTTCAGTCTTCCAAAGAAGAATCATGAATTATTTTACAAAAAAAAATTAAAAATAAAAACAAAATATTGAGAACTAAAGCATTTCCCCTGATTACTTGATATGGAAAACAACTACTTTTCTACATTTGGGTCATTTAAAAAAGTGCCTTATTGAAAGCAGTGAAACATTTTTATTAAAATGGAAGAGAAAGGAAGCTTAACATATTGGATGGAAGAAAGGTGAGAGTCTAAAAGCCCTCCCTGACTACTCTGAGCAAAAACCTTAACCTTTCAAGTGTCCCATGCAAACCTCTAATATTCTAAGTTGCAGAGCAGTTGTGGATATACATTGGTAGCAACTTTCTTACAAGGATATCACTATACCAATCAACTCATAGCTCTAGTCAAAAAAAATCCAACAAAAACAATTTAAAAAAAACATAAATCTGAAAATGGATGATAAAATTTAACTGTGTATTTGTAGCACTATTTCTGACGGAAAGCTCATACTTTCTTCAGGTTATAGAAACAATACAATCTTTATTTCAAACTCAACCTTTACTCCAGGTACAAATAGTATGTAACATGATTTTATGCCCATGTAATTTCTTTTTCAGCCTCTGAGAATTCACTCCCTTTCAATTGTGCTTCAAGAAGATAATCAGGATATGGGAAGATTTGCCCTAAATTACAGCTCATCTGATTTCTGGGAGCTCCAGAATCCTATTGCAGCTGCATAAAGAAGCCACTCAAACATTTAAATCAAAGTTTTCAACAAAAAATATAGCTCTTACAACTTACATTGTTGAGTTCTACTAATGTATCAGAGAATAAAGAAACTTCTAAAAAATTCCCATATTCTTCTTTCAAAATCCCCACCATTCTAATGTTACCATAGACCATTGAGCTGTACACTTGAGTTTCATTAAGTCACTTTTTGCTTTGGTAGCTTCCTAAGCATTACCTTCTGTTTTCTAAGTCCATCATTAGTATTTCTTTGTCTCCTTTTCTAGATCCTCCTCCAAATCACGTGCTGTATCTGTATGTTTTGTCCCAGGCCCTCTTCTCTTCTTCCACTATGCTTCTCCACTTGACAATCACGTCATTTCCCATTGATTTAATTACCATCTCTCTGCTGATACTTCTCACATCTACCTGTCCTAACCCAAACTCTCTGCTGACCTCCAGTCTGTCATCACCGACTGCCTTTCAGACACCTCGACCTAGATGACCAGTAGATACTTTAAACTCAACATATCCAAAACAGAACTTAATATTTTTCCCTCCCTTCCTACCTTCTGTAATATTGTGGAAGGCAACACCATCATCCTAGTCTCTCAGGCTTGAAATCTAGAAGCCATCATGTATTGCTCACCATCTCCCATCTTCCATATCTAATCTGTTGCCAAGACTTATTAATTTCACCTTTGCAAAATCTCTTAAATACACCCCCTTGTCTCCTCTGATGCTGCCACCACTCTGGTACTTACCATCATCATCACCTCATACCTGGACTATTGTAATAGGTGGGTCAGCCTGTCTTAAGTCACTCTCCACTCCTTTCCCTTCTCCATTAATTGAGTAAAGTGATTTTCCTAAAGCATAGGTCCATTTTTGTCACGACCCTGCTTAATAAAGTCACTCCAGTGGCTTCTTATTGTTTCTAGGAGCAAATACATAATTTTCTGTTTGGCTTTCAAAGCACTTCATGGTCTCCTGCTACCTTTCCAGTCCTCTTATGCCTTATTCCCTGATATGTTTTCTTCAAAGCAGGGATGCTGGCCTCTGGCTGTTCCAAGAATAAGACACTTGATCTCTTGTCTCTGAGCATTTTTTCTGTCAATTACCCATTCCTAGAATGCTCTTCCTCCTCAGCATCACATATTTGTTCTTTCAGGAGGTGATCGGTGGATACTCTCAATTTCTATTTTACCCTCTGGTTATAGAATATCAGGGAAATTTTCCTTGATAATTTCTTGAAAGATGATCTTTGGGGTCTTTTTTTGATCATGGCTTTCAGGTAGTCTAATAATTTAAAAAATATATCTCTTCTGGTTCTATTTTCTATGTCAGTTGTTTTTCCAATGAGATATTTCATGTTGTCTTGCATTTTTTTTTATTTTATTGTTTCTTGGTTTCTCATTAGCTTCCATTTGCTCCATTCTAATTTTTAAGGAATTGCTTTTTTTTCAGCTACTTTTTGTGCCTCTTTTTCAATTTGACCAATTCTGCTTTTCGATGCATTCTTCTCCTAGTTGACTTTTTGTACATCTTTTACCATTTGGCTTAGTCTGTTTTTAAGGTGTTATTTTCTTCAGTGTGTGTGTGTGTGTGTGTGTGTGTGTGTGTGTGTATCTCCTTTACTAAGCTGTTGACTCTTTTTCATGATTTTCTTACATCATTTTCATTTCTCTTCCTAATTTTTTCCTCTACCTCTCTTACTTGATCTTCAAAATCCTTTTTGAGCTCTTCATGTCCTGGGATAAATTAATATTTTCTTGGAGTCTTTTGTTATAGGAGCTTTCACTTTGTTGTCTTCTTCTGAGTGTATGTTTGATCTTCCTTGTCACCACAGTAACTTTCTAAGGTCAGATTTTTTTTTTCTGCTGTTTGCTTATTTTCCCAGCCTATTTCTTGACTTTTAACTCTTTGTTAAAATAGAGCTCTGCTTACGTGATTGAATGCCCACTATCCCAAGCTTTAGGGATTTTGTGCAGCTGTTTTCAGTGATACTTCTAGGGACCTGTAACTTTTCAGTTTTTCCAAGGTGGTATGATCTAAAGAGAGGTGTTTACCACTCTCCTGGCCTGTGCTCTAGTCTGTGAGTGACCATAAGCACTCTTTTCTGCCCTGGATATGTGACAAGGGTGTGCTAGTGGTGCTTTAGTGTGCTAGTGCTGTTCCTCGCCCTGGGACTGCCATGCAGGACTGCTAACTGTGTCCAAGTATGGGCAAAGCAACAGAGTCCTTCCTCAGTGCTAGCTAAGAGAGCCCCAAAATCGCTTTATGACCAGTTGTTCAACATTCCTACCATCTATGGGCTGAGAGCTGTGGAAGCTCTAGAAGCAAGCTCCCAAGGCCTGCTCCTGGTTTTCTGGGGCTGGGTCAATGTTGGCACAGCCTGCATTGGACTGTGCTCCTCTCTTACCCAGTTGCAATAGACCTTTGTTACTGACCTTCTAAGTTGTCTTTGGCTGGAAAATTGATTTACCCCATCTTTTTATGTGTTCTGCTGTTCCAGGAATTGTTTTGTGACATTATTTAAAGGTGTTTAGAGGGGTTTTGGCAAGAGCTCAGGCTGCCTTTCTTTGCCATCTTGCCTCTGCCACCCATATCAGTATATTTTTGAGAAAGGACTAACAATATTTACTAACTCATTGGGTAACTAAAAGGGGAAGCAATCCTTAGAATAGGGGATATAGCACAACATGTCATTTTTCATTGTAGAGTATTATATCGAAAGTTGTAATTAATAAATCATTCAACCAAACAGTGTCAGGAGTAGGAATGAACCCCTTAACAATCATGCTTTGAGGTAGGAAAGGCATACAAATTACCTGGGCAGGATGCTATTGCAAATTGTCAACTCAGACTGAGGGTTGTGAAGATTTACCCATGCAAGGTGCACTACCACTAACATGACTCATTCTTGCACTGGGCACTGCCATTCTCCTCCGTATGGTCTCAGGTTCCTAGGTCTAATATCTGGAAATAGAGCATAGTAAATGAAAGCTTTAACAAAGGCTTCCCTAATTAATAGAATGCCACTCATGATGTCAGTTTGCCCTAGTTTAGCTCTCTACCCTTATAAGCTCAACATCACTCCAGGACACGCATATTTGACCCAGAATTGGTCAATTTTGAACCTACATGGATCCTCAATAGCTTATTCCATCTCCTTCTTCCAGGATTTTTTACTTTTTCCTTCAGGATGAGGACCTCTGCACAAAGGCACTGTGTCTCATAGGATTTTGGTTGTAGGAATATTAATCAAGTCCATCCTTAAGACCCGGAGCCTCATGAGAAATGTAGTCCCTTCAGTTAGACAGGTCCTATTATAAATGTGAAGAATTTTTATTAGCTCAAAAACCTCAAGAATTTCATAGAAAACAGTGGGTGAGGAAGGAGAGGAAACTAATGGCCATGGTGTCCCAATTACAACTACATCATGGCACTAATGAGTCTCATTAGAGTGTGAGATTGCTCTCTGTTATGGTACCAACCTTACTCTGACATTTAATTAGCCAACCCTCTCGAATGAAAATATGAAACCAGTATAGAACCCATTCCTCTGTTGGCAAAGGAACTTAAATTGCAGGCCTTGGGAAGGGTAGATCACTAGGCTCATTGTCACAAAGAAAGAACAATACATTCTGTAAACAAAAGGGGAAAATAGATGAGTGTAAAATGATGTAATGAATTCTCTCAAAAGAAATGAATAATTGAGTTTGTAATCATGTCATGCTCCTAAGACTAGCACAAACTCATTTTAAGGGAGAATTGCATTTTTATTTAACATGAGTCCTTATTGTAGACATAAGTTTATGATTCTAAGGAAATAATATGTCTGTATCAGTCCTAGCCAAGTGGGAAAGAATTAAAGCAATCATATATTGATAGTAAATGTAACATATCTAAAGACCAGGGCCAGTTAATTCAACTTAAGAAACATTACACATACATGCACACTCACATATCTCATTGTCTACCTCCATAACCATATTTATATCATGTTCATTTAACAACCTTCTTCCTTCCTTCCTCCCTCCCTCCCTCCCTTCTCTTTCTTTCTTTCTTTCTTTCTTTCTTTCTTTCTTTCTTTCTTTCTTTCTTTCTTTCTTTCTTTCTTTCTTTCTTTCTTTCTTTCTTTCTTTCTTTCTTTCTTTCTTTCTTTCTTTCTTTCTTTCTTTCTTTCTTT
>JAQQSZ010004413.1:0-14160 GCA_028646595.1 Phalanger gymnotis | reverse complement strand
GGTCAAGGAGAAAATACAAGCAGCCAGAAAGAAACAATTTGAGTATTGTGGAAACACAATCAGAATAACCCAAGATTTAGCAGCTTCTACGATAAGGGACTGTAGGGCTTGAAATACGATATTCTGGAGGTCAGTGGAGCTAGGAATAAAAGCAAGAATCACCTACCCAGCAAAACTGAGTATCATGCTCCAAGGCAAAATATGGATTTTCAATAAAATACAGGACTTTCAAGCTTTCTCAGTGAAAAGACCAGAGCTGAAAAGAAAACTTGACTTTCAAACACAAGAATCAAGAGAAGCATGAAAAGGTAATCAAGAAAAAGAACAAGAAAAAGAAATTGCAAGGGACTTACTAAAGTTGAACTGTTTTGTTTACACTCCTACATGGAAAGATGATTTGTACGATTCATGAGACCTCGGTATTAGGGTAGCTGAAGGGAATATGCACGTGTGTGTGTGTGTGTGTGTGTGTGTGTGTGTGTGTATACTTTATATATGTATGTATATATATGTGTGTGTTTATGTACATATATGTGACTGTGTATGTATGTATATATGTATGTGTATATATGTATATATGTGTATATACATATATATATATATATATAAAGAGAGAGAGAGAGCGAGAGAGAAAGCGGGCATAGGGTGAGCTGAAGATGAATAAGGGATGAGAGAGGAATATATTGAGAGAGGGAGATAGGGAGAGATAGAATGGGGTACATTATCTTGCATAAAAGTGGCAAGAAAAGCAGTTCTGTAGGAAGAGAAGAGAAGGCAGGTGAAGGAGAATGAGTGAATCTTGCCCTCATCAGATTTGACCTGAAGAAGGAATACCATACATACTTACATACTCAATTGGGTATCTTACTCCAGAGGAAGATAAAAAAAGGGGGGATGATAGAAGGGAGGGCAGATGGGGATGAAGGTAATCAAAAACAAACTTTGAAAAGGGACAGGGTGAAAAGGGAAAATTCAATATAGGGGGATAGGTTAGGAAGAAGCAAAATATAGTTAGTCTTTCACAACATGAGTGTTGTGGAAGGGTTATACATAATGATATGCATGTGGCCTGTGTTGAATTGCTTGATTCTTAGGGAGGATGGGTGGGAAGGGAAGAGGGGAGAGAATTTGGAACTTGGTTTTAAAAAATAGATGTTCAAAAACAAAAAAGTTTTTTTTTCATGCAACTAGAAAATAAGATACACAGGCAATGGAGCACAGAAATTTATCTTGCCCTACAAGAAAGGAAGGGAAAAGTGGATGGGAGGGGAGTGGGGTGACAGAAGGGAAGGCTGACTGGGGAGCAGGGCAACCAGAATATACGCCATCTTGGAGTGGGGGGGGTAGAAATGGGGAGAAAATTTGTAATTCAAACTCCTGTGAAAATCAATGCTGAAAACTAAACATATTAAATAAAATTAAAAAAAGAAAGTAAAAAAAAAGAAAAAGGGGAAACAACATGAGCAAAATGCAACAAAGAAAAACAATGGCCATAGAGAAGTATCTTAGTGAAATGGAAGATCAAAACACAAAATGAAGAGAGGACAACTTGGTCAAATACCCACATCCAAAACCTTTAAGGGGAATACAAACTGGTCTCAAGCCTAAAAAGCATTCTTGGAAGAGCTGAAAAAGGATTTCAAAAGCCAAATAAGAGAGGTAGAAGAAAAATTGAACAATTCCTTTAAAAATACAATTGACAAAATGGAAAAATAAATACATTGAAGAAAACATCCCCTTATAAAGTAGAATTGGGCAAATAGAAAAGGAGTTACAAAAGCTAATTGAAGTAAACAATTCATTAAAAATTAGAAGTGGGCAAGTGGAAGCTAATGACTCTATGAGACATGAAGAATCAGTGAAACAAAAACAAAAGAATGTAAAATACCTGAGTGGAAAAACAATTGATGTGGAAAATAGATCCAGGAGAGATAATTTAAGAATCAATGGTCTGCCTGAAAGCTACAATCAAAAAAAGAGCTTGGAACAGTATCTTCCAAGAAATTAACAAGGAAAACTTCCATGAGGTCCTAGAACCAGAGCACAAAATAGACATCAAAAGAATCCACCAATCACTTCCTAAAAGAGATCCCAAATTGAAAACACCAAAGAATATTGTAGCCAAATTCCAGAACTATCAGGTCAAGGAGAAAATATTGCAAGCAGCCAGAATGAATTCAAATACCATAGAACCACAGTCAGGATTATGCAGGACCTTATAGCTTCTACAATAAAGCATCAGAGGGCTTGGAATATGATATTCTGTAATGCAAATGAGCTTCGATTACAATCAAGTGAAATTTAGCATCATCTTTCAGGCAAGGAGATGGACATTCAATGAAATATGAGACTTCCAGACTTTCCTGATGAAAAGACCAGAGCTCAATGGAAAACTTGATCTTCAAATACCAGACTCAAGAGAGGGGTAAAAAGGTAAACAGGAAAGAAAAAAACGTATTAGTCAATAAGAGCAAGCTATTTACATACCTACATGGGAAGATGATACTTATAAGTCTTGAGAACTGTGTCTTTATTATGACATTTGGAAGGGATATACATAGAGGGGATGGGTATAAGATGACACTGATGTGATGATGAAAAACCTAATTAAGTGGTGAAAAGGGATTGTAATGGGAGAAGAGGAAAGGAGGAAGTAGAATAAGGTAAACTGCATCAAATGAAGAGGCACAAAGACATATTAGAGTAGAGAGAAGGAAGGAATGGAGATGAACATTGTTTGAACTTTACTCTCATTGGATTTGGCTCAAGGAGGGAACAACATACTCAAGTATAGAAATCTAATGCCCTATAGGCAGTATAAGTAGAAAGGGGAAAGAAAAGGGAAGGCAGGATAGAATAGAAGGCAGATTGAGGGAAGTGGTGGTCAAAAACAAAACTCTAGTGTAGAGAGAAAGGGAGAAGGGAGAAAGAGGGTAATTAGGATGGGAATAGGATGGAGAGAAAAACACAGATAGTAATCCTAACTGTTAATGTGAATGGGATGAACTCTCCATAAAACAGAAGCAGATAGAAGAATGGACTAAAAACCATAATCCTACAATATGTTGTTTACAAGAAACACATCTGAAATAGAGGGATACACACAGGGTAAAGGTAAAAGACTGGAGTAGAATACATTATGCCTCAGCTGAAGTTAAAAAAAAAAGCAGATAGCAATCTTGCTCTCAGACAAAGCAAAAGCAAAAATAGATCTAACTAAAAGAGATAAGGAAGGAAATTACATCCTGCTAAAAGCTATCATAGACAATGAAGTAATATCATTACTAACCATATATGCACCAAGTGGTAGAGTATCCAGATTCTTAGAGAAGTTAAGGGAGTTGCTGGAAGAAATAGATAGCAAAACTACACTAGTGGGGGACCTCAACTTCCCCCTCTCTGAACTAGATAAATCTAACTACAAAACAAAGAAGAAAGATGTTAAGGAAGGTGAATAGAATTTTAGAAAAGTTAGATATGGTAGTCCTCTGGAGAAAATTGAATGGGCATAGAAAGGAATATATCTTTTTTCTCAGGGGTACATGGCACCTACACAAAAACTGACCATGTGTTAGGGCATAATAATCTCACAATCCAATGCAGAAAGGCAGAAATGTTAAATGCATCCTTTCCATGGCAGGATGCAATAAAAATTATATGTAATAAAGGGAAATGGAAAGATAGACTGAAGATTAATTGGAACTTAACTAATCTAACCCTAAAGAATGAGTTGGGTCAAACAACAAATGACAGAAACAATCAATTACTTCCTCCAAGAGAATAACAATAATGAGACAATATACCAAAACTTATAGGATGCAGCCAAAGTGGTTCTTAGGGGAAGCTTTATATTTCTAAATGCTTACATGAATAAAATAGAGAAAGAGGAGATCAATGAATTGGTTGTGGAACTTAAAAATCTAGAAAAAGAATAAATTAAAAATCTCTAATTAGATACCACATTAAAAATTCTGAAAACTAAAGGAGAGATTAATAAAATTGAAATTAAGAAAACTATTGAACTAATAAATAAAACTAAAAGCTGGTTTTATGGAAAAATCCCATACAATAAACAAACCTTTGGCTAATTTGATTAAAAAAGAAGAAAACCAAATGACCAAGAGGAAAAATGAAATGGGTGAACTTACCAGTAATGAAGAGGAGATTAAAACAATAATTAGGAACTATTTGACCCAACTGTATGCCAATAAATTTGATGATTGTAGTAAAAGGGATGAATATTTACAAAAATATAATTTGCCCAGATTAACAGAAGAAGAAACAAAATGCTTAAATAAGCCCATCTCAGGGCACCTTGATGGCACAGTGAGTAGAGCATCGGCTCTGGATTCAGGAGGACCTGTGTTCAAAGCTGGCCTCAGACACTTGACACACTAGCTGTGGTGACCTTGGGCAAGTCACTTAACCCCAATTGCCTTGCCTCCCCCCTGCAAAAAAAAAAGAATAAACCCATCTCAGAAAAAGAAATTGAACAAACCATCAATGAACTCCCTAGGAAAAAAACTTCAGGGTCAGATGGATTTACAAGTGTAATATACGAAACATTTAAAGAACAATTAATCCAATATTATAAAAACTATTTGGGAAAATAGGAGAAGAAGGAGTCCTAACAAATTCTTTTTAAGATACAAGTATGGTACCAATACCTAAGCTAGGAAGAGTCGAAATAGAGTGAGAAAATTATAGACCAATTTCCCTAATGAACATAAATACAAAATTTTAAAGTAAAATATTAGCAAAAAGATTACAGCAACTTATCATGAGAATAATACACTATGACCAGGTAGGATTCATACTAGGAATGCAGGGCTGGTTCAATATGAGGAAAACTATCAGCATAATTGACAGTTTCAACAACAAAACTAACAGAAAACATGATTATCTCAATAGACACAGAAAAAACTTTTGACAAAATACAACTCTCATTCCTATTAAAAACACTAGAGAGAATAGGAATAAATGGAGTCTTCCTTAAAATGTTAAGTATCTTTCTACCTAAAACCATCAGAAAGTATTATATGTAATGAAGATAAGGTAGAAGCATTCCCAATAAGATCAGGTGTGAAACAAGGATGTCCATTATCGCCGCTGTTATTCATTATTATAGTAGAAATGTTAGCTTTAGCAATAAGAGAAGAAAAAGAAATCGAAGGAATTAGAATAGACAAAGAAGAAATAAAGCTATCACTCTTTGCAGATGATATGATGATATACTTAGGGAATCCTAGAGAATCAAGTAAAAAACTACTTGAAACAATAAACAACATTAGCAAAGTTGCAGGATATAAAATAAAATAAATCATCGGCATTTTTATATATTGCTAACAAAGCCCAAAAGCAAGAAAAAGAAAGAGAAATTTCATTTAAAGTTACTGTAGACATTATAAAATATTTGGGACTACCTGCCAAAACAACTGTATGAACACAATTACAAAACACTTCACACAAATAAAGTCAAATTTAAACAAATGGAAAAACATCAGTTGCTCATGGGTATGATTAAAAATGACAACTCTACCTAAATTAATTTACTTATTCAGTGCCATACCAATCAAACAACCAAAGAATTATTTTATAGAGCTAGAAAAAATAATAACAAAATTCATCTGGAAGAACAAAAGGTCCAGAATATCAAGGGAAATAATGAAAAGAAATGCTAAGGAAGGTAGCCTACCCATACCAGATCTCAAATAGTATTCCAAAGCAGTAATCATCAAACCTACTTGGTACTGGCTAAGAAACAGACTGTTGGATCAGTGGAATAGGTTAGGTACACAAACATAGTAGTCAATGACTATAGTAAATCTACTGTTTGATAAACCCAAAGACTCCAGTTTCTGGGACAAGTACTCACTATTTGGCAAAAACTGCTGGGAAAACTGGAAAATAGTATGGCAGAAACTAGGCATAGACCAACATCTGATACTGTATGCCAAGATAAAGTCAAAATAGTACAAAGTTCAGATATATAAAGGGTGATACTATAAGCAAACTAGGAGAGCAAGAAATAGCTTATCTGTCAGATTTATGGAGAATGGAAGAATTTATGACCAAACAAGAGATATAGAACATTATAAAATGCAAAATGGATAAGTTTGATTACATTAAATTGAAAAGTTTTTGCACAAAGTCAATGCAACCAACATTAGGAGGGAAGCAGAAAACTGGGAAAGAATTTTTACAGCCAGTGTCTCTGATAAAGGCCTCATTTCTAAAATATATAGAGAATTAAGTTAAATTTATAAGAATACAAGTCATTTCCCAATTGATAAATGGTCTAAGGATATGAACAAGCAATTTCAGAGGAAGAAATTAAAGCTATCTATAGTCATATGAAAAAGTGCTCTAAATCACTATTGATTAGAGAAATGCAAATCAAAACAACTCAGAGGTACCACATCACACCAATCTGATTGGCTAACATGACAAAAAAGGAAAATTATAAATGCTGGAGAGCACGTGGGAAAATTGGAATACTAATTCATTGTTGGTGGAGTTGTGAACTAATCCAACCATTCTGGAGAGCAATTTGGAACTACTCCCAAAAGTCTATAAAAATGTGCATACCCTTTGATCCAGCAATAACACTTGTAGGTCTGTATCCCAAAGAGATCATACAAATGGGAAAATGATCCACATGTACAAAAATATTTATAGCAGCTCTTTTTGAGGTGTCCAAGAATTGGAAACTGAGGGGAGAGCATTGTACACAGTAACGGTCACAATGAGCAATGACTAACTTTGATAGACTTATCTCTTCTTTGCAATGCAAGGATCCAAGACAACTCCAAAGGACTCATGATGGAAAATGCTGTCCACATCTAGAAAAAGAACTATGGATTCTGAATGCAAACTGAAGCATAGTATTTGCTCTCTCTCTTTTTTCTCTTTGGTTTGTTTCTGCTTCCATGATTCCTCCCATTGGATCTAATTCTTCTTTACAACATGGCATGTGAAAATAGGTTCAATATGAATGTATATGTAGAGTCTATATCAAATTACATGCTACCTTGGGGTGCAGGGAGGGGAGATTTGGGGAGAAAATTTGGAACTCAAAATCTTATGGAAGTGAATGTTGAACACTAAAAATAGATACATAAATTTTAAAAGATAACAATTAGAAAAGGTTGTTATGATTACTTGGGTTGTTTGAAAGAGCATACATAGATAGAAAGCTTGGTGGCTGAGTTAAGTATGATGGGATGATTCTAAAAAGTAAAACTGAGTGCAGAGAGGTAAAATGGAGCAATTATGTTGTACGATGGAGGCATAAATGAAAGAATTGTTACTGTGGAGGCAGGAGGGGATAGAGAGCTAGTAGTGCCGGAACTTTATTCTCATTGTAACTAGGTTAAAGAGGGAATAATATACATCTAGAAGAGTGTAAAAGAATACTGAATTTATATAAAAAAAACAGGAAGCTGAGAAGACAGGATAAGTGAGGGACTTTTTGAAAAGTGGCTACATTAAGGTTTAGGAGGGTGGGGTGAGAGGATAAGGGAAGAATTCTTAGACAGGTAGATATATTAAGGAATGGGAGAGCAATAAGAGAACAAGGGAGGGATTCTTTAAAAAAGGTGCAAAGAAGGGAGGTAGTGGTTAGAAGTAAATCAGATGTATAAGGAGGGATAGAGTAAAACAAGAGGGTGAGAAGGATAATAGAAAGGGAAAATAGGAAGAAGGGAAATACACATCTAGCAATTGTAACTCTGAACGGGCATGGGATGAACTCACCCATCCAGAAAATGGATAGCAGAATAGATTAAAAGTCAGACTCCAACAATACGTTGCTTATAAGAAACATGATTTAAAATGAGAGAAACACACAGAGTTAAAACAAAGGGCTACAGTAAAATGTATTATGTTTCAGCTGATGCAAAAAAAAAAAAGCAGAGGTAGCAATCATGATCTTAGACAAAGTTAAAGCTAAAATGAATTTAATTAAAAGAGATAAATAGGAAAACTACATTATGATAAAAGGTACCATAGAAAATATAGCATTATCAATACTCAACCTATATGTACCAAATGCTATAGCATCTAAATTTTTAAGGAAAAAGTTAATTGAATTACAGGTGGAAATAGATAGTCATGGTATAACAGTAGGGGACTTTAACCTTCCTCTCTCAGAATTAGATAAATCTAACCAAAAAATAAATAAGAAGGAAGTTAAGTAGTTGAAAAGAATCTTAGATAAACTAAATATTATAGATGTCTGGAGAGAACTGAATGGGAATAGAAAGGAATATATCTTTTTCTCAGAAGTAGAAAAATTGACCATAATTTAGGGCATAAGAGCTTCATAGTTAAATGCAGAAAAGCAGAAATATGAAGTGTATCTTTTTCAGATCACAATGAAATAAAAATTATATTCAATAAGAAACCATGGTGGCAACTAGGTGGTGCAGTGAGTAGAGCACAGGTCCTGGAATCAGGAGAACCTGAGTTCAAATCTGGCCTCAGATACTTGACACACTAGCTGTGTGACCTTGGGTAAGTCACTTAACCCCAATTGCCCTGCCTTCACCCCTCCAAAAAGAAAAAAAGAAACCATGGAAACATAGATTAAAAACTAATTAGATACTAAATAACCTAATTTTAAAAAAATGAGTAGATTAAAGAACAAATCATGGAAACAATCAATAATTTCATTAAAAAGAATAACAATAGGACAACATACCAAAACCTATGGGATGCAAAAAAAAACAATAATCAGAGGAACAATTTATATGTCTAAATGCTTATATCAATAAAACGTAGAAACAACAGACTCATGAATTAGGTATGCAATTAAAAACCAACAACAAAAAAGACCAAATTATAAATCTCAATTAAACACAAAATTGGAAATCTTAAAAGATTAAAGGGGAGATTAATAAAGTCAAGTATAGCAAAACCATTGAATTAATGAATAAAACTAGGAGTTGGTTTTATGAAAAGACCAATTAAATAGATAAACTTGGTTTATATGATTTAAAAAGAGACAGAAGAAAATCAAATCACTAGTATAAAAAATGCAAGGGTGAAATTATCACTAATGCAGATGAAATTGAAGCAATTATAAGGAGTTATTTTGCCCAATTATATGCCAATAAATATAGCAATTTAATTGAAATGGAAGAATATTTACAAATACTGCTTAGAATAACAGAAGAGGAAATATAATATCTAAATAAACCTATTTTAGAAAAAGAAATCGAGCAAGACATAAATGAGCTTCCTAAGAAAAAAGCCTGAGGACCAGATGGACTTACGAGGGAATTCTATCAAACATGTAAAGATCAACTAATTTCAAGATTAAATAAATTCTTTAGAATAATAGGTGAAGAAGGAGACCTACCAATCTCCTTTTATGAACCAAAAATGGTTTTGATGCCTAACCAAGAAGAGTAAAAACAGAGAAAGAAAATTACAGACTAATTTCATTAATAAATATGGATGCAAAATCCTAAATAAAATACCATCCAGAAGACTAAAACAATATATTGCAAAGATTATACATTTTGACAAATTAGGATTAATATCAGTAATGCAGGGATGGTTTAACATAAAAACTCTTTAACATAATTGATTATATCAATAACAAAAGTAACAAAAATCATGATTATATCTTAAGGTTCAGAAAAAGCTTTTGATAGAATACAACACTCATTCCTACTAAAAACATTTGAAAGCACAAGTATAAAGGATTTTTTCCTTAAAATGATAAGAAACATTTACCTAAAACTATCAGCAAATGCTATTTGTAATGAGGATAAGACAAAAGATTTCCCACTAAGACCAAGAGGGAAACAAGTATGCTCATTATCACTGATATTATTCAATATTGTATTAGAAATGCTAGCAATGGCAATAAAAGAACAGTAAATTGAAGGAATCAGAATGGGTGATAGGGTAATACAACTATCTCTTTTTGCAGATGACAGGATAATGTACTTGGAAAATCCTAAAGATTCAACTAAAAAGTTAGTGAAAATAATTAATAATTTTAGCAAAGTAGCAGGATATAAAATAAACCTACAAAAATCATCAGCTCTTCAATATATCACCAACAAAACTCTGTAAGAAGAGATAGTAAGATATACCCCATTTATAATAACTATAGACAGTATAAAATATCTGGGAGTATACCTACCAAAAACAAACCTGGGAACTAGATGAACATAATTACAAAACACTTTTTATATAAATACAGTCAATTTTAAATAACTGGAAAAATATTACTTGTTCATGGGTAGGTAGAGTCATTATAAAATGACAATTTTACATAAACTAATCTATTTATCCAATGCCATCCCAACTAAATTATCAAAAAATTATTTATTGACCTAGAAAAAATAATAACAAAATTTGTTTGGAAGAACAAAAGTTCAAGAATATCAAAAGAATTAATGAAAAAAATGTATAGGAAGGAGGTTTAGCCATACCAGATCTTAAACTATACTGTTAGCTAGCAATTATCAAAATTATCAAAATTTCAGATCCTGGCTAAGAAATAGAAAGATAGATCAGTGGAAGAAGGTAGATATAATACCCAGTAGCAAATGATTATAGAAATCTCGTGTTTGACAAATGTAAAGATTTGAAGATTTGGGATAAGAATTTTTATTTGTTAAAATTTGTTGGGAAAACTGAAAACAGTCTCATAGAAATTGGGAATACACCAGTATCTTACATCATTTGTCAAGATAAATGAACATGATATGAAAGGAGATATCATAAGAAAATTCAAAAAACATGGAACATATTACCAATCAGACTTATGGAGAAGAGAACAATTTCTGAATAAATATGAGATAGCATTGTGAGGTATGGATAATTTCAACTACATTAAATTAAAAAGATTTTGTACAAATAAAACCAATGTAGCCAAGATTAGAAGGAAAACAGAAAAATGGGAGAAAAATTTTATAGACAGTTTCTCAGAAAGAGGTTTCATACCCCATCTTTTCTCAAATTTATAAGAATACAAATCGTTACCCAACTGATAAATGGTCAAAGGATATGAACAGGCAGTTTTTCAATGAAGAAATCAAAATTATATGGAAAAATGCTCTAAATCACTATTGATTAGAAAAATGCAAATTATAACAACTTTGAGACA
The DNA here is from genome assembly GCA_028646595.1 of Phalanger gymnotis. Taxonomy (NCBI): domain Eukaryota; kingdom Metazoa; phylum Chordata; class Mammalia; order Diprotodontia; family Phalangeridae; genus Phalanger; species Phalanger gymnotis. The sequence continues at coordinate 3,035 of JAQQSZ010004413.1, read as the reverse complement.
TCATCTTACAACTATCAGACTGATAGAAGTGATTAAAGTGTTAGAAGGGGAAAATAGCAAATATTGGTGAGGGAAAAATTAGGACATTAATACACTGTTGGTAGAACTGTAAACTGATCCAATTGTTCTGGAAAGCAATCTGGAATTATGCCCAAAGAGTTATAAAAATGTGTATACCCTTTGACCTAGCAATACCACTATTAGGTCTATTTCTCAAGGTGATTAAGGAAAAAGGAAAAGAACTTATATGCTCTAAAATATTTATAGCAGGTCTCTTTGTAGTGGCAAAGAGCTGGAAATTGAGGAGAATGGCTAAACAAGTTGCAATGTATGATTGTGATGGAATACTTCTGTGCTATAACAAATGATGAACTAGTTGATTTTAGAAAAACATGGAAAGACTTGCATGAAATAATGAAGCATAAAATGAGATTTTTTTGTCTTTTTGTATTTAAGTTCAAAATGAAAAAATAAAGATAAATATATAAATAAAAAGAGTTAAGGCGTTGTCATAAATTTTTCTGTACCATAAAATTCTCCATAGTAAATTCACAACATGAGAAAGAAGCACTGGACTTTAAATGACCTTTTACTATGTATAACTGAAGATTATTGTGAGCTATTTTTAGAAGAAATGTACAAGATAATTTCAGATATAGAATGGGCCCTGGAGATCATCTTGTGTGTAAAATGGTATCTTACAGATGAAGAAATGGAAGTCCAAAGAGGTGAACAGATTTGCCCAGGATGAGAACTGAGATTAGAACTTATGTCTCATAATTTCTAGTCTAATGCTTTTCCCCTCAGATGTTGGTAAAATGAATAAAAAAAAATTAAAGCAGTGCTAAGGTAACAGAGCAATGTGATATTTCTACAAAACCTACCAAAATGCGTGTATTTTTCATTCCAAACAGTTAGAAGGACCTTCTGTGTATAAGCATTTTTACAAGTCACTACACACAAGAAATGGACAAAAAGTTCTCTTCCTTGGGAATTATTCATTGACAATCAGCATTGCAGAGTCATAACTAGGATAATGATTGAGGTTCTTCCACAAGCTACTGAAATTTAAAAGGCTCTGCAAAAAATGTGTATTACTTCAGCTGGTGGAAATAGCTGTCAGGTAGGTAGCCTACATCTGGAAGATACGCTTCCTTCTCCTAATGATCTTTCAGTCTGCTTTCCCTGTGCCCTGTGATCCTTTATTGGCCCCATGCCACAGCCCCTACATCTGTGATGACTGCCATCAACCTCCCACCTGGCCCATAGGCCATACAACCCACTACTGGCACATCCCTGAGATTAAAGTGGATAACCACCACCATGCTCCCTACCTGTTGCCCCTCTTTACTTCCTCTTCCTAAAGGTTGGGTGGTCTTGAAATTATTGGTGGAGCTTCAGCAGGGATAGACTCTCCAGGAGCAGGACTCTCTCCCTTGGTCTAAATGCAACTATATAGGATCAGCAGCAATACTGGCTATCTTTCCAACCTGTCTTGCAACATGGATCAAGGAGTTTAACATATGTGTAAGGGGCTTGCAAAAAAGCCACCTGAGGCACCATAAAATCCTTAGACCCATACAAGTGAGCTCCTCTTTGGCCCAGATCAACCTTGATCCTTCTCTTAGCAGAAACCTCTCATTACAAAAGTCTCTCTCCTTCTCTCTAGCCCCAAGCACTAGAAATGCAAATCATAACTTTCAGTCTTTGCCAGAGGAGATACAAAAACAAAAAATGCTTTTCCTCAACAAGTGCCAGACCCACATCACACATTCTATCTGGGGAGACGTGCATAAATATATACGTAAAATAAATACGAGGAAAATTTTTAAAGAGAAAGGGCATTAGCAGGTGGAAGATCAAGAAAGTCTTGATAAAGAAGGTAGTACTCATCCTCAAGAGCAGGTCTCACCACATTTCTCCTTTGGATATAGATGTTAGATCGCAGAAGAGTACTGTACGAATACTACACAAGGATTTCAGCAAAGCATAGGACAAGATCTTTCTTACTATTTTTGTGGTCCAGGTGTGAACTAGATGATAAGTCAATGATCCGAAACATTACCTCTCTGTAACTTTCATTAATTACTTCCAGTTTTTCCCTCTGCATCCACACAGAAAAAGACTAACACTTCTACAATATTGTCCTTTAAAGATAGCTTCTGTGCCTTTCCTTCTAAGTCTCCTTTTCCCCAGATTAAAGATCCCACTTTTTCCGATGACTTATAGGACCATACATTTAAAACTGGAAGAGACCTGAGAGGCCATTTATTCCAGTCCCCTCATCTCACATGTAAGGAAACTGGGGCCCAGAGAGGTTAGCTGATATATCTTAAATTATACAGATATTAACTCACCATGAAAGGCAAGCTTTCAACCTAGGTCCTCTGCCTTCACAGGCAGTCTTCTTTCCATCACTCTCCTAGCCTCACTCATCTGGACATGATGTCAATGTCAGTATCATTGCCCACTGACTCCCCAATAAAAGCCTTCCCTTATAACAAATAAATATTCTTAAGCAAAACAAATTTACACTGACCATGCATCACCTCTTATCTAGGAAGTGGGAAGTATCATCAGTCTTCTGAAGGCATGACTGGTCATTGTACTTAAACCTTTAAAAATTGTTTCCCTTGGGGGGTGGAGCCAAGATGGCAGCTGGGAAGCAGTGACTGGCACGAGCTCCTCACCAAGTCCCTCCAAAAACCTATAAAACAATGGCTCTGAACCAATTCTAGAGCTGCAGAACCCACAAAGTGGCAGAGAGAAGTAGGGCCCCAGCCCAGGACAGCCTGGATGGTCTCTGGGTAAGGTCTGTCCCACACGGACCTCCCAGGCCCCAGCCGAGGGGAGAGGAGCTGAGCCCAGCACGCACGGCGCGAACAGACCAGACGCGGACCTACCAGACTAGGAGACGAGCGGAAAGTGCCCTGGCATCCTGAAATACTGAGCTGTGGCATGTACCAGACCTCTCAACCCCAAAGAGCAAAGACATCAGAGAAGGTTAGTGGGAAAAGCTGCGGGACTGAGTTTGC
>JAQQSZ010004412.1:0-14160 GCA_028646595.1 Phalanger gymnotis | reverse complement strand
TTCCAATGAGATATTTCACATTGTCTTCCACTTTTTCATTCCTTTGGTTCTGTTTTATAATATCTTGATTTCTCATCTAGTCACTAGCTTCCACTTGCTCCAATCTGATTTTTAAGGTCGTATTTTCTTCAGTGGTCTTTTGGACCTCCTTTTCCATTTGGCTAATTCTGCCTTTCAAGGCATTCTCCTCACTTGCTTTTCCAAGTTCTTTTGACATTTGGGTTAGTCTATTCTTTAAGGTGTTATTTTCTTCAGTATTTTTTTGAGTCTCCTTTAGCAAGTCATTGACTTATTTTTCATGGTCTTCTTTTATCACTCTCGTTTCTCTTCCCAATTTCTCCTCTACTTCTTTTACTTGCCTTTCCAAATACTTTTTGAGTTCTTCCATGGCCTGAGCCCAATTCATATCTTTTTGGAGGCTTTTGATGTAGGCTCTTTAACTTTGTTGACTTCTTCTGGCTATGTGTTTAGATCTTTGTCACCAAAGAAAGATTCCAAAGTCTGAGACTGAATCTGAGTGCATTTTTGCTGCCTGGCCATGTTCCCAGCCAACTACTTGAGCTTTTTGTCAGGGTATGACTGCTTGTAGGGTAGAGGGTACTTTGTCCCAAGCTTTAGGGGCTGTGCTACTATTTTCAGAGCTACTTGTCCTCCACTGTCACCTCAAGCTCTGCCACAGCAGTGCTCCTCCTCCCCTAAGAACCACCCACCAGGACCTCAACCCAGATACAAGCAGGGCACAGCAAGAGAACCTGCCTCTGCACCCACAAAGTGCTCCTTGCACTTCCGCTCTGGTCTGCTGCTTTATTCCTCCCACCGTGTGAGCCAGGGACTCTGGAAGCAGCCTCTGCTGGAGGTCTGGAAGCAGCCACAGGAGCTTCTTGCTGCTGTGGCTGCCACCGCCCTGCCACCTCCACCACCCACAAGGCTGTGGCCAGACTTCTCTCTAACAAGATCCAGCAGTTTTCCCACTAACCTGCCCTGTGGTCTTTGGCGTTTGTGGGTTGAGAAGTCTGGGAACTGTCACAGCTCAATGATTCAGGGCCCTACTGCCTGCTCCACAGGACATCTGGTCTAGTTGGTCCTGGCGTGGCCCACGCTGGGCTGTGCTCTGCTCTCAGCACTGTGCCATAAACCCTTCCCAGTGATCATCCAGGATGTCCTGGGCTAGAGACCTGCTTCCCTCTACTATTTTGTGGGTTCTGCAACTCTAGAATTTGTTCAGAGCCATTTTTTTACAGGTGTTTAGAGGGATTTGGGGAAGAGCTTAAGCAAGTCTCTGCTTTCCAACCACCATCTTGGCTCTCCCCTGCCCATTTGGGGTTTTCTTAGCAAAGATACTAGATTTCCTTTTCTCTAGCTCATTTTATAGATGAGGAAACTGAGGCAAACAGGGTTGAATTACTTGCCCAGGATCACACAGCTAGTAAGTGTTCGAGGTCGAATTTGAACTCAGGAAGAAGAGTATTCCTAATTCCAAGCCCAGCGTTCTATCCACTGTACCAACCTGCTGCTCCCCACCCCTTAAATGATACTTAATTTTGTCTGACTTCTTTATCTTTCTATTTCAGCCTCCTTATGGACCAACAGTGACTTCGCACCAGGGGAAGTCTGCAATGTTTCTTCTTATGTTGTGTTCCATGTTTAGACTGTTGACTGTGTCTGCGTCTCTTAGACATGTGCATGCCAGGTGCTTTGTTTTATTTTATTTATTTATTTTTTGGTACCTCGAGGGTGGATACCAGGAGTTTGGCTTTTTATGCACAATGACATATTTAGACGGAATTTAAAATTGCTTTTGATGATAACGACCGTGTCAGGAGTAGGACAATTGATATTTTAAGTCGTTTTGCATTCTGCAGATTACTCTTCCTTTAGAAAGAAGTTTGGTATGGAGCGATGAATGTCAGGGAATTGGCAGAGAAATGGGTTCAGATCCAGCCTCCGATATTAATAGCTAGGTGACCATGAAATGCCCCTTAACCTCTATGCATCTTATTCTTCTTATCTGGGTAAAAGGGAATACCTGTAGTTTCACAGGCTATTTGTTGTATGAGTTCTTTGACTGTCTTTTGCCTTATTTTCCATTGTGCTTAGCACATAGTGACTCAGCACACAGTAGGCACTTAATAAAAGTTTATTGATGGACAAGATTAAATGAAATTATGAATAGAAAACACCCTGTAAACCTTAAATCACTATAGAAATGTCAGTTGTTATTTACATTCTTGTTCCATATTTGAATAGTTGCCGATCTATAGACACTTTGTATGTTTCAGCACTCTTTTCTTCTAGGGAAACTCTAGGGTCAAAAATCAGTTGTAAGATTTGGATTTATCCTAATAACGAGGGTATTTTTAGTTAAAAATTCCTATCCTGTTTCTGGAGGAATATATCATATTTTTACCACAACAAAATAAACAATTCCACAAACATTTACTAAGTGCCTGCACTGTGCAAGATGCTAAGCCTCCAAAAATGCAAATGAATAGAAGTCTTGTCTTCAAGGAGCTAAGTAGTGGAAAACATACTGGCTCTGGAGTCAGAGGACCTGGGTTCAAATTATACCTCTGATACTCACTGGGAGGGCAGAGGTAAATTCTGTGAATAGAGAGAGTACTGAGCCTTGGTCAGGAAGACCTGAGTTCAAATCTGGCCTCAGACACTTACTAGCTGTGTGACCATGGGTAAGTCACTTAACCACTGCCTGCCTCATCAAGTAAAAATAAAATAAATTTTTAAAAAATTAAAAAATAGTAATCTACCTCCTAGGGTCCTGATACCCTTAGATAACATTTATAAAATGTTCTATTTAAATGCTAGCTATTATTATTAGTACCACTTTTGTATGCCTTTGGACATGTCGATAAATATTTCTGGGTTTTAGTTTCATTATCTGTAAAGTGAAGGGGCTGGACAAGATGGGTGCTGAGGTCCTTTCCAAATCTACATCTATATACATTTTAATAGACATGTAAATATGAGATAAATCAAGAATAATAACAAAGTACAAACCATCACAAAATGAGGGGAAGGTCTGTTGCCTGAAGACCTTTAACTAAGATGACACAGAAAATTAGAAATTATTTAAGTGTAATTAATAAAATATGGACTATGTTCATAGAGGACTCCACAGTTTCAAGGGGAGAGCATGAGTATTAAAGATAATTGATACCCTGAGGCATCCACTACACTGATGTTAGATAGAATCCAGCAATGCTTTTCAACGTGGCTGTTTCTGTAATTTAGGAATCACTCTCGCATTAGCATCAAGGCCTGGGGTTTTATACTTCTTATCTCTTTTCAATATTTGTTTTCCACAAAGCAAATGATGTGTACTCATCAACAATATTTACATAAGATGTGGAAATCTGTAAAACTTGAAAGACAAAAAAAAATCTGAATAAAACATGTTATAGCGTACACAAAATTAAAACATTTTAGGATATATAAGTGGGAAAAAAAACATTACTTCAATATAATTTCTTTTCTGGATCTTATTATGGCCGATGTTACAAAACTACAAGATTTTGTAAGTACTGTAAAATTAGCGATACTGAGATTAACTGCAACAAAGCTTAGAAAACTCGGCTTTTGACTTCACAGTTGCTTTGGACAACTTTTTGCCCTGACTTGGATGGAACTATAAATCTCAAAATAAACAAGCTTAGAACAAATCTAGGCCATTTCCCTTTTCCCTACTCTAAAGATGTACTATGTGCCAAGCATCCTAATCCAGCCACAGTGCTAGTTGTAAATATATTTCAAAACCAAAGGTCAAAAGAAAAACAAAGAATGTCAGCACCTTTTGTTTGAGTGAACACAGGAATACAGCAGAGATGTTCCCTAGCTAATTATAGAGATGCAACACTAGTAGGCCAGTCATTTGGCGATGACAATTCTTTGGCCATGAATAGAAACTCATGAAACCAAAAGAAATACAAAATGGTCCTCAGTTCTTTAAGGTCTCTTTACTTCTGCCGTGATGGTGGTAGAGGAGTAGAAAAGGGGCCAGAAGGTACTAACGATAGAGCAGTTTTAGAATGTCTGTTAACATTAACTTACCTATTCCTACTCTAAATGTGAGGTCCTCGTTGGTTCAGTGACCAACAATTTAAAATGCCACCAGATGAAATGAATAACATAGATATTGATATCCTCCCTAGTAATGAAATCAGAAGATACAAGGAAGTTGCTGTTAAGTGGTGGGATGATTCCCAAATTTAAATAAAGGAGTCAATGGAGTTAGTTCTATTGTATCCAAAGGCAATGAGAAATATCATATGATGAGATACTTGGTGATTTCACTGTGGGGCTCCTGACAAGCCTGAACAAAAAGCTCTGCTAAGATAACTATAGAGCAGCCATGTGACACAGCGGATAGAGTTCAGGGCTGGGAGGCAGGAAGGCTCATCTTCCTGAATTCAAATCTGGCCTCAGACACTTACTAGCCGTGTGATCCTAGGCAAGTCACTTAACCCTGTTTGCCTCAGTTTCTCCATCTATAAAACGAGCTGGAGAAGGAAATGGCAAACTACTTCAGAGTCTTTGCCAAGAAAACCCCAAATGCGTCATGAAGAGTTGGATACAACTGAAACCACTGAACGACAACAATATAATTGCAGTGTATGTGGTACCTTCTTCGGAGGATGAGGAAGGAAAGAAATCCTATAAAGAATTCCATGAGACTCTCCACATTAAATCAACAACAATCAATTAAAAGCAAAGATGAAGATACAGGTGGATGGTTAAAAAAAAGTTATAAAATTTGACCCCATGTCAAGAAATTGAAGGAGTTAAAGCTCTGGTGGTCTGTATAGCAGAACCTTTAAACTTATATATCGTGAATGTTTTCTTCAAGAAAAAACTTTGGAGGAGCTGGATATGAAGAGCTCCAAATAATATCACAAAAAATGAATTAAAAATTAAAAAACAAGAGCCAGATGGTTACTGAGGTGAGAGACATTTCCAAAATAACTGTTCATGCATATTCAGACCTTCAGATGATCAGATCAGAGATTAAATGATAATACCGTATTAGAAAGAAAAGAAAAAATGATATACAATATGTATGTAAAGCATTTCCAATCTGACCTGTAAAAATTGTTATGTCACCACTATTTGTTATCATATTCACCTATCTGTGTATAGCTTCTCTATGTATATTAATGATAATGACAGCTAGCATTTGGTAGGGTGTTTTTTAACGTTTCCCAAATGCTTTACAAATATCATGTAATTTCCTTCCAGGGTCATGTAACTAATAAGTGTCTGAGACCGGATTTTAATTTGGGTCTTCTTGACTCCAGGTCCAGCCCTCTATCTACTGCACCTTGTACTCTCCCACTCTCTTCTTCCTTACCATTTTCCCCCTGTTTTAGGCTTACCAGTTGTAGCCAGACTTCACTCAGCCCCCTGAAAATGATTAAGAGCTAAGGAGGTAGCAAATCTTTGGGGCTTGAAAAAGTAGTGAAAATCCCCTCATTAAACTTTGCTACTTGTTAAATGCAATACAAGATTTCGCAAGGGAATAACTAGAATTATTGGTTAAAATAAAGCCTGGGGATATTATTGTGGGGATTCAATTTATCTCCATTCCAAAAAAAAAACCACGGATATACAAGAGCAGACAATTGCTAGAATTATCCTTTCTCTATGATTAAGGCAATGAGATTTTAAAGGGAAATTGCACAAAGGTCATTTAAGGTCACCATATGGGCCAATAATTTCTCTCATCTCCCTTGAGACTAAGTACATTGCCTATACTTAGCTCTGACTAGCCTCTTTAATAAGGCTGCCAACTTCTCTGCTGGGCTCACATCTCCTGCATGGCAAGTATTTCTTTCCTGCCAAGGTCGTGCTTTGGTATTTTTTTGGCATTCAAAATCTCTCTCAGCTCTGCCAATATGCAGGAACAGTTAATTAACACAGAAATACAGCCTCCTTTCAAACCGTATGGGCAAATGCTTATGGGCAAATATGGTCTGTTAGATTTTTTTTTTAAAGTCACCTCTCTAATTTTACTTTCACCATATATTATCTTGGACTAACCTCATGGATAAGAGTCATGTGACCTTAACTGAATTTTATCCTGAGGCTTTTTTGCATGAAAAGTGAGTTAATTCCAAGAATTGGGTCAACAATTCAGCTTTAAAAATTTGGCAAATTAGACATCCCCATCTAGAGACTGGGCTTGAAAAACTAATTGACATATTAATTGACTAAAAAACTAACTGACATATGAATAAACAGTTCTTTAAAAGAAGAATTGCAAACTATTAACAACAGTATGAAAGAATGCTCCAAATCACGATTAATAAGATAAATGCACATCAAAGCAATTCTGCAGTTTGCAGATTATACCTCACAATCAGCAACTGGCAGAAATGACAAGACAGAACCAGACAACCACATCAGGGTGGTGGAAAGATGGGCACACTAATGCATTGTTGGTGGAGCTGTGAATTGGTTCAACTATTCGGGAAAAGAATATGGAACTATGTACAAAGTGACTAAAGTGTCCATACTCTTTGACCCAGAGATTCCACTGCTGGGCACATGCTACAGTAGGTCAAGGAGAAGAAGAAAGGTCCCGTATGCATCAATTATTTAAAGTAGCCTTATTTGTAGCAGGAAAAGTGGAAAACAAATAGATGGCCATGAACTGAGGAATTATACAACAAACCGTGGTATGTGAATACATTGGAATATTTCTGTTCTTTAAGAAATGATAGATACGAAGAATATGAAGAAATAGATTTACCTGAACTAACGCAAAGTTAAATAAGCAGAACCAGAAAAACGACATTCGATGATGACTGTAAAAATGGGCAGAATAGCAAAACAACTGAAATGGAATGCTGAGCAATTATCCTGACTGTTTGACCCCAAAGAACAGAGATTAGAAGACATTTTGCCATTTTCTTTGTAGAAGTAAAAAGCTATTGGTATGTAACAAGGCATACTAAATCAGATTAAATTTTTTTGATATAGTAGTTAGTTTTGCTGATCTGTACCCCTACACACACACACTTTTTAAAATTTTTTGTTCTAAGAGCTTTCTGGGAATGAGGATAGGTGGTATACAAGACATTAATAAAATTTATTTTTAAAAGGCCAGAAATTCATTTCCAAGCTTGCCACCTCCCAATAATCTTTGCTTTTCTGTTCCCTCCATATTCTTCTACTTCTAAATCCTTTAGATTTTTGAAAAATATTTCTCTCTTCTTTTTCAAACACTTATTAAGGTGTTCCAGCCCGTGGGGTCACAAAGCAAAGCCTGTTAGTTTCTCTTTTGTAACAAGGTCAGATTCTCTAAACAGTTGGTAAGGGGATTAGAGTCCAGCAGTCTCTGGCAATTCTGCCAAATGTTGCTTCCCAGTAGCACTGTAGCATTATTTCTAGTGGAATGAAGGATGCTATATTTGTCCAGGTCTGGAGGAAAGTTTGCATGATGTAAGGGCAGAGGGCCAAGAAGGAAATCCCAATTTCATTAGATTTATAGAAGAAAAGAAGTGTCAATATTTGCTGGCCAGTTTCTTGGAAGGTATTTCATATTTTATTCATATAAATTGTACAAGCCATGCCATAAAAATAAGTAGCTAATGTTCTTTTAAAAAGTATTGCCAATTTTCTAACAGAAAACAAGAAAAGGAGACATCTGTCAGTGGTGGTAGTAGCTGGTACAACCTGAGTGAGTGAACTCCTCAAAGATAACTGTGGGAAGAAGTGGTATGGCTTCCTTTTTTAAAAAAAAATTCCCTTTCTGACCAAAAGATATATCAGCCACAGCAGCTGGAAATCACTTAGAACTGCCATTCTACTTTCAAAACAAAGATTCTAGATCATTTCATGATGATACAAAACACAATATGTAGGCAAGTGCTAATTATTGCAATTATATTCTCTCTGCTTATGTTTCCATAATTTTTTATTGTTTATATAGTATTCTCTGCCACCAATCCTAATAAAAGAATATAGATAACTGCACTTTAGAAACTGGCCATTATATACACACAATATTGTAGAAGACATATGTATATTGTGAATATATGTGAGATGCTAGGGTCCAAGAGGAACATAAAAGTTGAAGACACTCATTATTAGATCTGCACCAAACCCAATGGGCCTGATTCTCCCTTCCATTTCTTCCATTAATTCCTACCTTGCTCACCCCTGAAGGAAATAAAAGAATGATTTACTATCAATCTACAGAGTTATGACCTTTGAATATTGTGTGTATGTGCGTATATGTGATATGTATGTTAATTTTATGTTAATCATATTCTTGTAGGAAAATATATATTTGAATGATATGAAATAGTGGATAACTCAAATAGCAGATAATTGGCTTTGGAACTTGTATGTTTATGTGCTTGTATATGTGTGTGTATATATAATACAATATGCGTGTACATGTATATATATATGCACGTATAAAAACATATTTGAACATGAATTTTCTGATCACAGGAAATTCACTTTTAGCAAAATAATGAAACTACAGCATAAAGGTCTTGTTTAAAGACGGACAAGGAAGCAATTTCTCTTCCCCTTTGACTTCCTTTCATGCAACTAATAAGAATAAAAAAAAACTACAATGCATCTAATGATCCCATCAAGGTATGCCTTCATTACAATGACGCAGATTGCGACTCATCTATACTTGCCAATTCTATGCAATTTTCATTCATATATGTCCATAAGTTCACTACAGGGGGTTCTCACAACAAGCCAGGAGCTTTCTTTGCATTCTTTTGAGAGGAGGGAGTTGTCCATCATTTTCCTGTCACTCTCAGCCTATGACCAGCCCATAATCCTTTCTTATCATACAATTCATTGGTGACATCCTTATACCACTTCTGTGCAATTCCTTCTTTATAATGCATTACATCATATTTATCCTCAACTCTGATTCTTTGGAGATGATAGATAGTATTCTGTGTGTGAACCATACAACAATACCAGAAGAACAGTGATGATAAAGATGGGCCTTTGTTTTAGGGAGAAGCTTGAGGTCATTAAACAAACCATGCAATTCCCCAATGGCCATGTAGCTCATTATCCTCCTATTCAGGAGGATATTTATCTAAGAGATATGTACTAATGGATGAGTTTTGCAGGTTGTTCATTCAATTGCATCTCATAATCTAGACAAAAAGCATTCTTCATTCACTAGGACTTTCCTGTGTGGCTAGTTAGGTCAAAACTTCATTTAGGAGACTTTACCATCTTCTGGGGCTTCATATAATCAGTGTTTCATCTGATACAGAGACATCTGGAGGTCTTCACCGTCTCTATGGAATCTTTCCACTTGGACTCTGTGCGGGATCTCTCCCATGACAGCTGTGAACTCCTTCAGCAACTATATGTTTCTGTGTTTTATGCCTCATCAGAGGGCCAAATAGGATTATCTGTTATAAAGGCTTTTGAGAAATCTTCTATAATTTTAACAGATGAGATATAGTTAGAAGAGAGCCATTAAGGCATTTATTTCACACTACTGAATCAAATGCAACCCAATCTTGCAACTCCACAGGAAATATACTCTCCATTTGCAGGGGAATTCCCATCTCAATCTTTGCCTAGACTAGAGGAAGAGATTTAAGTATTTAAATTCCTAAGAGATTCTATATGCAAAGTAAAAAGAGTCAGAAGACAACCAAGCTGTAGTTAAGTAGAGTAGGCGCCCTCAATATGTACCGTTTGGGTACTTAAAAGAATTGATCCCAAAAGCAGATACCTCAATAAACTTGAAAGCAAGATTCGCTCATTGAGTTGAATCCTCTAGCCACTACCAAACAATAACTACTTAAGAACTATACATTATAGTTACCACAATCCATCCATAAATTATAGAGCTTGGTCAGAGATTAAGCAAAATTTATCCAAAGGCGCTTAGGGATGAAAAAGGAAGGATAATGGACAAAAATTGGAAACATTTGAAAAGGGTTTATTTTTCTTTTTTTAATAACAAACTTTTTCAGTAGATTCACCAAAAGAGCCAGGCTCCCCCATCTGAAATCTAACATTACAGTCATAAACCTGCTCCCTGAGGAAGTCAAAAAGGCCTGGAAGAAAACAAAGTTGGGAAGAGCAGTTACTCTAGGACAATCATAGAGAGGAGTTCCATGCTTGACATGACAAAATTTTAGGTTATTTAGGGATCTCAAGGTATCTGAATAAGGGGCAGATAATTAAAAGCATGGGGAAAAAACTTAAACCTTATTATTACTCCAAAATTTAGATAATATCAATAACTGTCATCCTGTCTGTCTATTTTCTTAGTTCTATGAAAAAATTTTAGGAGTAATTTACACATGAATTGTGGGAACTACTGATGAAGAAATGAGATGGGAACAAACCAGCTTCGAAAAACAATAATTTACAGCAGAATACATCTATTCAATTGCAGAACTAACTAAAAAATATAGAGGTTCCATAGCTGGCTTAATCTGCCTTTTTCCCCCACCTTTTGTCTTTATGCTAGGGAATGTCAGCATCCATGTCGATGTTCCCTCAAATTCCCTCATCTCTTAATTCCTCAGGGCAGTTAGGTGGAGCAGTGGATAAGCACTGGACTTGGATTCAGGAAGATTCACCTTTACCCGGTCTCAGACACTAGCCAGGCAAGTCACTTAATCCTGTTTGCCTCTGTAACATGAGCTAGAGAAAGAAATGGCAAACCACTCCAGTATCTTTGCCATCAAAATACAAAAATATTGGGTCACAACTGAGACAACTGAACAGCAATTCCTCAGTCTCCTTTAATTCCCAGGACCTACTCCTTCACTTCACCTCAGCCACACATAGGAATGGTCACACATTGAATCTCCTTACTGCCCACAAGTGTTTCTGACATTCCATTATCTCACAGTAATCTCCTACCATTCCATCTCTTCCTATGCATCATCCTTCATAAACCCATTCTTTGCTCTAATCAGAGATCTTCAACCGTTGGCCTCTCTTTACTTCATCAGGCCATTAGCCCTGCTCTGACTCTACTTTTCCTCCCTTTCCAATCTTAATCTTGTAGTTAGCTATTTCAACTTTATACTTTCCTTTGCTCTCAAATCTCTCACCTCCTTGCCCTATCATTATTCATTTCTTGCCATACTTATCCCTAGATTACTTTCACCAGCCTCTTCTTCCATTCCTATTCAGAGGCTGCTGAACTGAAGTGAAATTTCATAACCATGGGCAAATTATAAATTCAAATGATCTGCCTTCAATTAGGCCCTCAAGGGGCCCCAACGCCAGGCAGTCTTTTTATTCTATTCCATCCTAACTCATTTCTTGCCTCATCCCCCTCCCCAAACCTTTTTCTCTTCTCTGTTCAAGTCTCCCTCTCCTCATTTCCCCCAGTCTATGACAAAGAGGTAGTCTTTTTCTGTGTGCTTCATCTCATTTCTTTCCGTTTTTTTCTGGAAGCTTGTATCTTCAATCATCTCTTCTCTCCTTCCCAAATCTCCAAGGTCTCCCAAGCTTTTAGTTCCTTCCCTACTACATTCAAACTACTCCAATTCTATTCAATCTTTAAAAAACCTTTATTAGAGTCCGTCCTCTCAAACTATTGTCCTCTCCTTCCTTTCTCAGTCAAACTCTTAGACAAAGCTATCCATATTAACTGCCTTCACTTTCTATTCCCTTACTTGAGTCTTCAGTTTTGCAATACGTCTTCTGGCCTTAAGTCCATACGACAAGACAACCTGTAGCCAAAGTTTTCCTTAAACACAGATCTGATCATGTTACTCCCCTTTCAATCGACTCCAGAAATTCCCTATTGCTTCTAAAATAAAACATAAATTCATGTTTAGCTCTGTTTGGCTTTCAAAACCCTTCACAATGTCCAGCCTTGCTGGACATCACTGCCCTACCTCACACTACAATCCAGCCAAACAGGTCTTCCCTTTCTGTTCTTCACATATGACACTGCATCTCACAACAGTGTGCATTTGCATTGATTGCCCCATGTAGGTAATGCACTCCTTCCTCACTTCCGCCCTATGAAATACTTCTTTTCCTTCAAAATGCAGCTTAAGCACCACCTTCTATGTGAGATCTTTGCTGATGCCCAGCCCAGTACTCTCCTCTCCCAAACTACTTTGTGATCATTCTTTCTATATATCAAGAGAATATGTTTATATATACATTATATATGTGCATATATATATTCTACATATATACATACATGTGTACATGTGTATATACACACAGTATTGCCTCCATTAGAATTTGTAAGCTCTTTGAGAGTTGAGATTATTTTATTCTTTGTATGCACAGTGCCTAGCACAGTGCCTAACACATAGTAGGTGCTTAATAAATGCTTGTTGACTGATTCCCATAGTGCTTAGTATTGTTGACTATTTTTAAAAAGACATTTGATTTGGTAGAGCGATTGTCACCTTAAAGGTTTTACTCCAACAAAATGTCTCCAACGTATAGGTCAAATCAAACAAGATTCACTGAAAGATAGAATAACAGAAATAACTGCTCAAAATTGTTTAGTTACTTGGCCAGGAATAAAATAAAGTTGTTTGCTACCATCACAGAGGATATCCAATATGGAAGAGGGAATACAGGAAAAGGGACCCTCTATAGACAACGAAGTCCTTCAGATGCTCCTGTTTGCAGATGACATCCTACTTGGTGCATCAAGCGCCAGAATGCCGAAGCGTTTCCTGTATTAGAACTGTAATCACCTACGAGGTTAGCCTAATAACCACAGAAGAAGAACCAAGTGAATAAAGAATAATTTTCAAGCTATGTTTTTCAGTTGGAAAGTCAGCCCTTAGAACTAACTGGCCCATGAGTACATATATCTTAAGTAGATGTTGAAAATGAAAAATGACCTGGCCTCAGAATTGGAAGATAGTGGGCTAAATTTCGTCTGGGAGAACTGACATAGTTCTTTTAATGGCCCCAAGCTTTCCCCCCGAAACAAAGGCGCATCTTTTTTAACACTATTTTTTTTCTGGTGATATTAATGGTTACTAGTCATAAAACAACCCAATCTCTAAAGAATTGAGTTTTAAAGATTACCCAAAGAACAATGGACTAGTATGAACAGGCTGAAAACCAGTTGAAGAAAGCAATAGTGAAGTAATGTAAAAGATGTTTTCAGAGAAATATATGAGTAGGGGGAAAACGTGGCCATGTAATGAGAGTGAAGGATAACAATGGATGGTCTATATACTCCATTGGTATCCATGTAGTCTCAAGAGATGTAAAGGGAAGTTCAGTCTATTGGGTGGGCTCCCTGTGACAGATTTTCAGAAAGACATGGACAAGAGTCTTATAGGATGGACAGCAATGGATGAGTCATGTGTGATTTGTATTGTTGGAGGATGTAAAAACAACAATAAGACCATAGATTCATGAAGGTACCCTAAAAATAAAAACGGATTTAAACTCTCTATTATAGAATAAAAGAATAGAATGTTCAATATTATTGAATATTATGGGTAACAGTGGGTTCCTATGTTTCACAGATAATCGATTTTCAAAAAATTAAAATTTTAAAATTGTTTTAATTCAACAAGCATTTATTGAGCATCTCCTATGTCCTTGACACTCTGATAAGTAATGGAGTGACAAATACAAAAATGAAGTAGCCCTTGCCCTCAAGAAGTTTATATACTACTGGGATAAAACAGCATATACACATGTAAAAATATACAAAATACATACAGAGGAAATGAAAAGTAATTTAGAAGAGAGGAAGTCTGGGAAACCACTGGAAAGGACTCCTGTAAGAGGTGTCACGTGACCTATATTTTGAAGGATATTAGAGCTGTAACAAATATAATTGAGCTAAACTCAATTAAACTAACTAAACCGTAGGTAAACCAATCATAGAATCATAAGATCATAAATTTAAAGCTAAAGGGATATTAGAAGTAATATAGTCCAAAGACATCATTTGTTTCTTAAAGGGTAAATGTATTTTAATTAAATTATCTCTTTTTACCTTCAGGACAACATTCTTTTACTTCTTCTTGAACCTACAGTTGTGACAAAAAAATCCAAAAACACAACCCTTCTATTCCTAAATAGACTATAGTTATGAACTGTTGTGGGGGGAAAATAGAAGAAATGTGGTATGGTAGAAAGGTCAGTGGACTCGTTTACTGCCAAGCTGCTATTCCTGAGAGAGAGAGA
>JAQQSZ010004411.1:0-14160 GCA_028646595.1 Phalanger gymnotis | reverse complement strand
CTCCTTCTAAACACTTTGTAATCTGGCTTCCAACCCCAACCTTCAATTAAAAGTGCTCTCTCCAAAGTCATTAATGGTATCTTTATTGCCAAATCTATTGGTTTCTTCTCAGTTTTAAAAATTGTTGACCTCTCTTCAACTTCTAACATTGTTGATCTCCATTCTGGATATCCATTCTGGAGACTCTTCTCTTTAGGTTTTTATGACATTGTCTCTTGCTTCTCATCACACCTGTCTGATCATTCTTTTTAAATCTCTTTTGCTTAATCTTTATCCATATGATACCCACTAGCTGTGGTTGTCCTCAAGGCTCTTTCTAGGCCTTCTTTTCTTCTTCCTTTATACTATCTCAATTGGTTTTGTCATCAGTTTCACAGGTTCAATTATATCCTTTATGCAGATGATTCCCATATCTATCCAGCCTCATCTCTCTCCTGAGCTTTAGTCCCTCATCACCACCTTCCTCTTATGCATCTTGAATTGGCTATCTCTGAAATCTCAAACTCACCATATCCAAAATAGACCTCATTTTGTGGCTTCTCCATCACTCAACCTGGGCCATCTTCTGTTTTCCTTCCATATTCTCTCTCTTTGTGATCTGACCAACTCCTATGGGCTCAATTAGCATTTCTATTCTGATGATTCCCACCCAGATCTGTTTATCTAGCTTATCTCCTAAGCCTCAAGTGACCAACTGCCTTTTGAACAACTCTGACTAGATATCCTGTAGGCATCTCAAATGAAACATATTCAAAACAGAATTAATTATCTTTTCCCTAAAACCCTCCGTTATTTCCAACTTTCTTACTAGTGAGGACCCGGGATCCTCCCAGTTACCTAGAATCCCAACCTTAGTGTCATCCTCAACTCCTCATTCCAACTCACCCTACATATCCAACCTGTTGTCAAATCTACTTTAAAAATATGTTTCTAATGCATCCCCTTTTCTTCACCTATACAGCCACCACCCTTGTCCAGGCCTTGCACTTGGGCTATTACAATATCTTTCTAATTCAACTTTCAGAATCATTCCTCTCTACATTCCAATGCATCTTCAAAGTGGCCAAAGTGACCTTCATACCATGTTTCTTAATGTATCACCTTTCTACCCAATACATTCCAATGGTTCCTTATTACCTCAAAGGTCAAATATAAAGTCTTGACCTTTGTTGGGCATTTAATGCCACCCATAAGCTGTAATCTTTCTATAATTCCAGTGTTCTTATATTTTACTCCTCTTCATGTACCCCATAACCAGCTAGATTAGCCTCCTTGCTGTTTCTTACACACAACACTCCATCTCTTATTTCTAAGTCCTTGTACTGGTTGTTCCCCATTCTTGGATTGTCTTACATTGGGCTCTTAGCTTCCCTGGCTTCCTTCAAGCTTCAGCTCAAATTCCACATTCTGCATGTAGCCTTTCCTGGCTCCCCAAGCTCCTAGTCCCTTCCTCTCTCAGACTACTCTCCACTCTCTGATTACCTTCCACCAACTCTATATATGCACTACATGTACCTAATTATTTTTCTGTTTGTCTCTTTCCATTAGAATGCAAGCTCCTTGAGGGCAGGGACTGATTTTACCTTTCTATGTATCCTCATAACTTAGCATAATGCCTAGGTCATAGTATGTACTTAATAAATAAATGCTTGTTATCTTACTGACTGACTACAGCGTCTCGAATTTCTGGGGTTGGCCTTCAGCCCACAGCATAAACTTCTCATTATCTCCATGTTATACATATCAGAGGAAGTCCTAATAATCCCATGAAGGTCACAACCAGAGGTGAGCCAAAACTGAGATAGCACAAAGGTCATAAATTTAAAGTTGGAAAGGATCTTTGATGCTATATATTCTAATTCCTACATTTTGTAGAAGAGGCTAGAGAGATAAAATGACTTGCCCATCTTAGAGGTATCAAGGGGCAGAACAGGGATTTTAACTGAGATCTTCTCACACTATAGTGCTTAAAGAATCTTCCACTGTACTTCATGTGTCACCAAGCTGGAAAGGGGAAATTCCAATACCAGGTACATAAACAAGTCCAGAAGTCAGCAAACAGATGGCTGCCAGTGATACTATAATAGGTTAAATTAGGACCAAGAATAACTGAGAAAATTGTGCCATGGAACAGTACAGGATTTGCAATCAAAAGATCTGAATGATCCAGGGTAAGGAGAGTAGACACAAAAAATTACGTAGAGTTGCTGCTTCACTGGGTTCCACCCTCATTCTACTTTCTAATACTGGTTTCCTATGTCTCTGATTCTATGGATGGAACTCTGGCACTTACATAATAACCCAGGCCTCTTCCCTTCTTGTCAACATTCATATACCTTTGTTTGTGCCATTGGCCCCATTTACAACTCTTTACGTGCCTCTTCCATCCGCTCCCCTGATTTTACTCATCAAAATCTCAGCCACTTAGCTCAAAGGCTGAAACTTTGCAAATCACCCCAGCAATAACGATCTCTTCCTTTAAAGAACTCATAGAATACTTTGTTTACTGCTCTCTTAGGTTGATTATCCCATTCTGTCTAATATTAATTAGTGCTCTGAGTATCTTGTGTCCCTCCACAATATTATAAGCTTCTTGAAGGCAGAAACTGTGTTTTATTCATCTTTTTTTTACCACACAGCACTTACACTTATTACATATTCAATAAATATTGGTTGAATGAATACTAAAGGAAATGTGATCAGCAACTTAGAATTTTACTTCTAGGAGAGAAAAAACTCTCAAGTAGTTTGGAGATGCATTTCAAAGTTTCCTTATCATTGATGGAAATGAAAATGTTATTGAGTCAGTCAGGTGTAGGGAGAAAGAGAAATGGCTTTCTTTGAGATGTAACGCAAAATCTGCAGAATCTGTAGAAACTGCAGCATCTGGAGGCATCCATTTTCAGGATATTTTTAATTCTTTCCTATTTAAAATTCCAATCTCTCTTCTCCTTTCTTCAGTTCCCAAGCCAGATGCTGCCAGGGTACCTCTCTTTGCTGCCAAATGGAGAAGGGCATTATCTCCATAAGCTGTAGATCTTGCATAAAGTGCATTAGTCATTGTTAGGACCTACAACTTTACAAATCAGTCTCCAAAAATATTACTAGCTGTGTGTGTGAACATGCACGTGCATGCAACCTGAAAAGGAGGAGAGAGAAGGGAAACAGTGAGAGTAGGCTGGTGCTTTTGAGGGTGCCAGCACTTGAGGCTTGTTAACCTAAGACATGCCTGATGACAATTCTAACCCTGGTTGGGGGTGGCTTTTGGTTAGGTTATCACATTTTAATAAGAAGTTTCTTCATTATATTGAGGTGTTTTGATTTGTTCTGCAATTATAGCTTTTATTTGAATTACAGGATCTCTGCTTACAGGTTTTTGCTTATACTTTATCCAGTTGTATAGCAAGAGGTAGTGGAAAGATCGCTGCAGTAGGAGTGTGGTGAGAACGAAGTTCAAATTCTAGCTCAAACATTTGCTACCTTCATGAACTTAATAGCTAGCATTTATATTTATATTTATAGCTAGCCTTATTATTGCAAAGCACTTCATAAATATTATCTTATTTGATCAGAGGTATATACTATTATTTTCCTAATTTTACAGATGAGAAAACTGAGGCAGACAGGTGTTAAGTGATTTACCCAGGGTTGCACAATTAATGAGTGTCTCAGATCAGATTTGAACCTAAGTCTTCTTGATTTCAGGCACAGTGCTTTATCCACACTATATAAACTATACGAAAAAACTACCTATACAAGTTATATGAACCCAAGCAAGATACCTCTCCATCCTTTTCTATAACATGAGGATAACACTTGAAATATCTACCTCTAAGGGTTTTGTGAGGAAAGAACATTTGTAAAACTTAAAGTGTTATATGTTCATGAATTGTATTATAAGGCAATGGCTCAACTAAAGGAACCACCTCCATGAAGCTATATTTGAGTCTATTTCTCTCCCTCAAACTTCCCATAATATTTTCTCTGGACATTTTCCCTTTGTATTTCACTGTCCTTTGTATCATAACTCTTTGTGCACATGACTCTTTCCTGCCCATAGAGCATTAGATTCTAAAAACTTTGAACAGGGTATATTGCATCTGTTCCAATATTCCCAGTATGTTACATGTAGTAAGTGCTTGAAAAATATTTGTTGGTTGGATGAATGGTGATAACTAGGCCCATTATTCTGCCTGGCAGAGGATGGTCTTGGAGTGGTTTGGAGCATCAAGTGTAGAGGTAATTCCTTCTCATCTTACGAAAACATGTAAAAGTATTCGTGGCTCTCTTACCTTCTTGTGCATCTATGTGCCCCTTACGGGACACATCATAGTCTCAGAAGGAGGGAACTTTTTCTGTGGATGCTGCCAGCCATGGACTATCACTGCTAATGTCTTTTCTGGTCAGTGGAAACTGGTAGGGCAGTTGGGGCAACATTCTTCACCTGGAAATTGCTTGTTATGTAAAACTGACCTAATGCTTGTGTTATAAAAATTAGCTCATTTTAAACCAAAAGGCAATAAAATGGCTGTTTGGATTCATGTGGTTTCTGCCTCTGCTCATTTAGGGAGCATCTGTTGAATAACAAGTTAAAAATACCATCACAATCATGCTGAACCCTCAGTTAGGAAAATGCCTAACATTTAGGCAGAGGCTTGTCTCTTTGCCTTAATTTTTATTTTTATTTATATCTTGGTAACCCATGTGCTTCTTTATATTTGAGGCAAAATTCAGGTTTTCACAAATATTTGGGCAAAGAAGAATCGCAATAGGTTATAATGTTTGTTAATAGATGGGGACTGAGAGATGAAGTTGAGAGAGAACAGATTATTTCTTAGAACTTCCTCAGTTTTTGAGGTGAGTCTCCTGCTCCAGGGTGTCTATGGGGCCAACAGTCCTCTTCAAGCTCACTCTTCTCTGCTATAACTCAGCCCTCCTTATTCTTTCTCCTTTTATTGGCCACTCCCATCCTGTCAATTCATTCTGGCTCATTAGTTTATATCCCCATTCCTTCCTCTCAACAACATGCTGCTCAAAATCTTATCCCAACGTGGCTTTATTTTGTAGACAAGCCCCTGGGTGTGACCAAGTTTCATCAGCCAATCCAAAGACAATTGCTTTGCTATGTCACTCGTACTGATGAAAGACTGCTTTTACACAGAGTCTAAAGCTTAACACTTCAAGAGAGAAGTATCCTCACTAGGTTAAAGTATGGGGCCTTAGCAGCTTGATGCTGGCTTTAAATAGGGAAGGATGATTTCATTGATTCATTCAGTTAACCCCCTCTCTTACATTTTGATTGCCCCTATATATGAATCTCCCCCACTTCACCCCACCTTCCAGACTGAGGTGTTCCTTTTGTAAAACAGCAGACAGAATAAGCATCCCAGGCTCATGCCATGGTAGCTCTCAAAAGTGAGATAAATACATGTTGCCTTCCTACCAACCAATTATTTTCTGCTGGGCAAAAAGTAATGAGAGAGAGAGAGAATGAGTGAGGGGTGGGGGAGAGAAAGAGAGACAGAGACACACAGAAAGAGACAGAGACAAAAACACAGAGACACACACACAGAGAGAGAGAGAGAGAGAGAGAGAGAGAGATGAAGAGAGAGATCACGAGATCACAAGGGTTAGGTAAGATATAGATTTTGTAGAATTACCAAATTTTTAATTGGAAGGGACCTCATCACTTACCTTGATCTAACATGCTTGAAAAGGAATCCTCACTGCAATACATTTGTAGTAGTCATCCAACCTTTACATGAAAATCTCCAGTGAGAAGGAGCCCACTGTGTGGAAGTCCATTCCACTTTGGGATTGCTCAGTTGTTAGTGATTCTTTTCCTTAACTAGTCTAAATCTGCTTTTTTGCAACTTTCAACCATTACTCCTGGTTATCATTAAATGAAAGAAGTCTAATAATCCATCTTCCACATGATAGCCTTTTAAGTATTAAAATATATCTATTAAGTGAACTGTAGGCCTTCTCTTTTCTAAGTCAAATAATCTCCATTCCTTCAAGCTGATCCTTATATAGCATGTTTTTGAAGTATTATACCATGCTAGTTGCATGCCTTTGGATTCTCTCCAGTTTACTTATGTCCTCTCCAAAACATGGTGCCCAGAACTGAACACAGTGTTTTAGGACTATGTCCAAACATTAATACTGACTCTAACATTTTGTTGGGACCCTGTTTTGGGGGAACCAAACACATGGGAGGAATAACTGTTTTCAGAGACAAATGAGCATTTTTGAGCTCTTCTAGTCCTTTAATTTTATTTCAGAGCCACTAAGGGTCAGAGTAAGTTATGCAGACTGGATTGGTGGGATAAGCCTTTAGCATATGCTATAAGTTGTCCATTAACAGAGATATTCATTCTGTTTACACATCCCTGCCAGTTCAGCTGTAAATTAATATATTCTATAAGTCATCTTTACCAGATATAAACACCAGGGTAGAGGGAGAAATAGTCAAATTGGCTACCTTAGCAATGGATGACATATGTCTGGCTGATGTGTTGGATTAAAGCTGAAATGAATCCTTTGGCATCTTAAGTCTTCTAATTGGGCCATGTTGGTATATGACACAGACCTCTCACACTAGTAAAGTTGACCAGATGTCATTAGGTCCATGCCACTGCTTTGAGGCAGTACCACTATAATCAGGGTTGACCATAGAGGGAGATTAACAATGGCTCTTTCCTACCTCCCTATCTTTTGTCTTTCTCCTATTTATCTTCTCCTTCCTTTATATTGTCCCTATAGCCAGGTTTTCTTTTTCAGAGTAGTTACACATAATGTAGGGTCTTTGTCCTTTTCCCAAGATAGAGATTACTTGTTCTACGTATTATTTCCTTCAGAGTTTTGCAGAGAAAGATTTGCTAATCTTTCATAAGCCAATTCCTAGACTTATGATAGGAGACTGCTCTATTTAAAGACATTTGAGTGATGATTTTATGGATTCAGGGTATAATAGTGATCATATAGGTAGTAATATTGATTTTATCAAAGCTACAATAGTAAGAGTTAGGAAGCCAGGTTAAAGTGGGTTATGGCAGAATGTTGAATGACAGAAAATGGGGGGGTGGATGGTTGAATACAATATATATAAAACATGTTCTGATTGGTCTGGGGGAAGCTGCATATAGGGAGCCATGAGTATTTAAACTTACTCATTTACCATATGGACCCCAGGGTTAGCATTTAAAAGCCGAATTGAAATGTTCATCACAATAAGGTAGATGGCAAGAAGGTGGTCATGGTTGATGTCTGGAGGAGATAAGAATTTGTTTTCTTCTGCACACTTCCCACATTTCCAGTGCCATTCCTAAAACATGGATCCCCTAACTGATTGCACTACTCTGGATGAGGCCTAAGGCAGAACCCAGTAGTACTATCACCATTCTAGTCCTGAACATTAATCTCTCAATGAAGCCTACAATCAAAATGGCTATTACACCCAGACACAGCATACACCTATTGAGAGGACAGTCTGTTAAAGCCTCCATGTATTTTTTTCAGATGAATCGCTATCCATCCTCCCTCATATTATACTAGTGAAGCTGATGTTTGAACCCAATGTTAAAACTTTATACTTATTCTTGTTAATTATCCTATTTAGATGTAGATCAGTTCTATTTTAAATCATGAACAGGTAATTCAATGAGTCATCTGTCTCTCCTATTTTTGTGCCATTTACCAATTTGATAAGCATTTCAACTAAATCTTTATCCCTCATTGACTTAAAAAAACCTGAACAATACAGTACCAAAGACAGATCCACAAGAGTCTTCTTTTCAAGCTGACATTAATCAAATCAATAACTACTCTCTGATTTGGGCCATTCAAACATTTCACAAGCCACCTACCTGTTTTTGTCTAGAGAACATTTCTCCAAATGTTCCACGAGAACAGAATGAAAGATTTTGTTAAATGATTTGCCAAAATCCAGGTAGAGTATATCTACAGAATTCCCATAACCTATGGTGGCAAGAAAGGTAATTAGGTTAGTCTAGCTTGACCTGTTTTTGATGAAACCATGCTGATTTGTTGGGATCACTGCTTCCTTTTATGGTTCGCTAACCATCCCTTTAATAATATGTTCTAAAATTTTTACCGTGAATCAAAGTGAAACAGAGACCTATAGTTCTCAGGCTCCATTCTCTTTACTTTTTGTAAAATTAGAAAATGTATTCTTCCAGTCCAGCCACAATTCTTCCATTCTTCACAGTCATTCAAAGATCACTTAGCTATCATATCTGACAGTTCTTTTAACACTATAAGATGTAGTTCATCTGGACCCATGACTTAAAGTCATCCAACAGCCATGTTCTGTCATTCTATCCTTACTTATCTTGAGTGCCAACTCTGTATTAACCATTCTTGATATGATCTCTCTAATCTGAAGATTACCCTCCTTTGCAGAGAAAACAGAAACAAAAGAACTAAATAGCATTTTTCCATCATCCACTTTCATTATGCCATCCACTCCAAAGAAAAGTCCTATTTCATCCTTGATCACCCTCTTTCCTTTAATATGACTAAAAAAACCTTTTTTGTAAGCTTCAACTTTCCCAATCAGTGTTAGGTTATTTTGAGCTTTAGCAGTACCAGTATTATTCTTATAACACCATTCTATGATTTTTATTTACTCTCTGTCATCTATCTTAGTTTTATCTTTTTTACATATCTTTTTTTAAAATCTGCATTGATCACTGAATTCCCTGTGCAAGCATCTTGGTCTCTTTGTCTGATCAAAGTAGTTTCTCTTTATTTCACCAGCATTTCATTCTCAAGAGAGTTTCCCATTTCATCTAGGATGAATTTTTCTTTCAGTCCATTGTAGTTATAGAAAAAGGAAACCAGTTAATAATGCTAAAAGAAATAGAACTTTCTTATAGGTGTATTTTGCCTCATACAAAGAAAGGTGCTTATCTTGAGACATAAAGGCATAGAATAATGAAAGAAGATAGGGAAAGAATATTCAAGAAACAAATGTATAACTAAGGGAACTAGGTACCAGAGTTCAGATATGGCCTCAGATACCATGTAATTCTGGGCAACTTATTTAACCTTCTCTGCCTCAGTTTTCTCATCTGTAAAACTGGCATGATAATGGTACCTAATTGCTAATGAGGATAAAATGAGATAATTGTTATAAGCACTTTGCAAACCATAAGGCACTATGTAAATGCTTGCACTCACCATTGTCATCATCTACTAGGTTTTACTTTGATATTCAAAAAGAAAAACTCAAGCCACAAGAGAGATAATCTTTTGGCCCTAGCAAGAGAAGGACCAATTGTTTTTCAAGAAATAAGTTCCACTATATGCCCCCTAGGTCAGTTACAAACAAAAGAGTCATTCTACAATGGAGTAGAGAGTTGGGTGTTTCATTTTCATAGAAAGGGACAGGGTCTACTTGCGCATTAATGATTGGCTTCCCATCTCTGGTGTCTTGTCAAAAAGATGCTAATTATCTAAGAAGCCAGAAATTTTCAGGTACAGGGGTATAGGGGTTCTAGAAAAAGTTCAAGGCTTAAAAGAAAGAGTACAAGGAAAGAGGAAGAGACATATCAAAAGTTGTTCTGTAGTCATTTTTCAGTCATATCCAACACTTCACGATCCCATTTAAGAATTCTTTTTAGCAAAGATAGTAGAGTGGTTTGCCATTTCTGTCTCCAACTCATTTGATAGCTGCAGAAACTGAGGCAAACCAGATTAAGTGACTTGCCCAGGGTCACACAGCCAGCAATTGTCTGAGGCGAGATTTGAACTCAGGAAAATGAGTCTTCCTGATTTTAGGCCTAGTGTTCCACTGTGCTACCTAGCTGCCTCCATATCAAAAGTAGAAATGGCCATATCTAGAAGATGAGCCAAAAATACCAGAGGTTTTTTTTTCTTTTTCTGAACTATCGGTATCCTTGTAGAATATTAAGCCATGTGAGAGTCTCCATCTCATTTTGGAACCCTTTGAAATTTACTTAACCAAAATTGAGGGTTTCTTGTAGACTATACCTGCAATGCCCATTTTCCTCTCTAACACTTCAAAGACGAAGTGATCCCTTTCCCTCTACCCCAGCAACCAGTTGTTCTTATTGAATGGAATAAGTTCTAAAACGTCTGCTTTCCTCATTGGTTCTCTGCTTTTGTCTGTGCAGAATGTCACCCAAAATGTCTGCGCCACACTTTCTTGCTTCTGCTTCCTAGATTGTCTCCCGTTAATGTACAATTCTACACAATCGAACTCCCTTTCATACACTCTCCTTTTATATAAGAACTTCTTTTCAAGAAGCACATTCTAGTCGTGGAGGAGAGAGAGGTAGGAGAGGAGGTTAGTATTTATATAGCATGTACTATGTGCTAGGCATTATGTAAAAAGTTCTATACATGCCATTTCATTTGATCCTTACAATAATACTAGGAGGTAGGTGGTATTATTATTCCCTCTTTACAGTTGAGGAAATTGAGGCAAACAGAGGTTAAGCAACTTGCCTGTGGTCAGACAACTGGTAAGTATCTGAGGCTGGATGTGAACTAGGTCTTCCTGACCTCAAGCCAAGTACTCTATCCACTGTGCCACCTAGCCGCCTCTTGACTTCCATTCCACCAAGTTTCAGTGGTGAAATTTAATGTCAGCTTTGTCTTCTATCATTAGTGTATTTGGTTCATCTTGGTTGTTACCCATATTTTTTTTTCATTTGTGAATGGACATTTGAAGCCATAGGTTCCATTGTAGGTCCCTTTCATTATTATTATTATTAAGCTTTTGTTACTAAGCTTTTGTATTACTATCCTCGTAGGTATATATATAGGTACTCTTCTCCCTTCCACTTACTCTTAAGTATAAAACCCTTTGGATTTGATTTGCAAGATTCTAGGCAAATTCATTTAAATCAAGTCTTTTTAGGTATGCTCCATTCCCATTGAAGAGACCATAATTTCTGTATTTTAAGTCATATTCCATCAATCCAAAAACCTATCCTTAAATAGCATCTCCTTAACAATCTCTTCACTTCCCAGCTTAACCTCTCTCTTTTGAAGCCTTTGCTTTCATTTCACACAACAATGAAAATTCTACCTATGGTCCTATGGTCTTCAGTTTTTTGATTAACACCAACAATCCATGGCAATACTTTCTTGATTCCTTCGAGCAGTATCGTTTATGCATGTGTAAATCAATAAAAGTAGATTTGACACATCTTGAGAGATTCTCTGTCATATTCTAGTAACATATTCAGGGAAGATAGACACCTCTGTTGTTAATTTTCTTATTTCTTTTTTTAACGTTCTTTTCTTTTTTAAATTTTGAGTTCCAAATTCTCTCTCTCCCTCCCACCACTGCCTTAGCCACTGAGAAGGCAAGCAAAATGATATCAATTATACATGTGAAATCATGCAAAACATTTTCATTTTAGCCATATTGCAAAAAAGCAAGCTATATAAAGAAAGCGAGAAACTTATACTTCAATTTGCACTCAGAGTTCATCAGTTCTCTCTCTGGAGAGAATTTTTTTTTTTATTTTTCCATTTCCATTTTTTCAATCATGGGTTCTATGGAATTATCTTGGATCATTGTACTGATCAGAGTAGTAAAGTCTTTCACAGTTGATCATCATTGCAACATTGGTGTTACTATATACAACAATCTCCTGGCTCTTTTCCCTTCACTTTGTATCAGTTTACATAGGTCTTCCCATGTTTATTTGTTTGTTTTTTTTCTAAACCCACCACCATACTTATTTCATATAGCACACCATCACAAACATATGCCACAACTTCTTCAGCCATTCCCAAATGGGTGACTATTCCCTCAATATCCAATTCTTGACCACCACAAAAAGAGCTGCTATAAACATTTTTGTACATATGTGTCCTTTTTTTTCCTTTGAGCTATTTTGTATAAAGACCTTGTAGTGGTATCGCTGGATGAAAGGGTATGCACAGTTTTATAGCTCTGAGTACAGTTACAAATTTTTCTCCAGAATGATTGGACCAGTTCAGAACTCCACCAACAGTTTATTAGTGTAACTACTTTCCCTCAACCCCTCCTGGATTTCTTATTTCTTTTAAGTGTGAGGTGGTACCCCCCCACCCCCACCCCCACCCTGAGTTGTTTTAATTTGCATTTTTCTAATCAATAGTGACTTACAATACTTTTATATGACTATAAATAATTTCTTCTTCTGAAAATTGCTTGTTCATATTCTTTGACCATTTATCAGTGGGGGAATGGCTCTTATTTTTATAAATTTGAGTTAATTCCCTATATATTTGAGAAATGAGGCCTTTATCAGAGAAATTTGCTGTAAACTTTTTGATATTTCTTCATTGTCTATGGTACTTTTTTACAAAATGTACTTTCTCTGATTCTCTCTTTTAATTAGGTTTATTTTTGCTTTTGCTTTGTCTGAAATCATGATTACTACCACTGTCTTTTTTTTTTACTTCATCTGAAGCATATTCAATTCTGCTCCATTCCTTTCTTTTAACTCTATATGTATATCTTTCTATTTCAGTTGTGTCTCTTGTAAACAACATATTGGATTCTGTTTGCTAATCCATTCTGCTATCTGCTTCCATTTTATTGGTGAGTTCGTCCCATGCTATTTCACAATTATGATTACTAGCTGTATATTTCCCTCTATCCTATTTTCTTCTGTTTATCCTCTCTGTCTCTGTCTCTCTGTCTCTCTGCCTTTCTCTCTGACTCTGTCTATCTGTCTTTCTCTTTGTCTCTCCTTCTGTCTCTCTGTTTTCCTGTCTGTGTGTGTGTGTGTGTGTGTGTGTCCCCCTCAAAAGTCTGTTTTGCTTCTGACCACTGCCTCCCTTAATCCACCCTCCCTTTTATTGTCCCCTGCCCTAATCCCTATCTATTATCCCTTTCTCCTATTTGTCTATTGATAGGACAGATTTCTATATCCAACTGAGTGTGTGTGTGTGTGTTTATGTGTATATATATATACATACACACATACATATATATAAATATATATATATGTATGTGTGTATATGCACATATTATATGTTATATATATACATATATATTTATGTGTGTATATATATTTTCCTCTTTGAACCAATTCCAATGAGAATGAGGTTCAGGTATTTCCTACCTCTCCCATTTCTCCTGCTGTAAAAGCTCCTCCACACATGCCTCTTTTATGTGAAAAAAAAATTTCTTCATTCGACCTGTCTCTTTCCTCTTCTCCTAAAATATCCTTCTTTCTCCATTTCATTTTGTTTTTGGAGATCATGCCAACGTGATTGACTCATACTCATGGCTTCTATCAATATTAGTTGTTGCCCTTCAAGCTAGATGAGAACAAAAATGGCATCACTATGTTGGGGTCAAGGTACAGTGTGTCTGACTGTGGCTGATCAGACCAATATGAGCTCAGGAGGCTCTCCTGCAGGTCGGGCACAAATCTGGAGAGGACATGTCTTTTAATTTTTGCATCTTATGTTTTTTGAGCTACCACAATACTTCTTTGCTCATGGAGCAGAGCACCTTCTTTGATGAGGGCATGCCATGCTGGGCAGTTCTGTGCCAGTGTCTCCCGTGTCTCACAACTGATTTCAAAGTTCTTCAGAGAGAACTTGAGAGTGTCCTTGTATCTCTTCTTCTGACCTCCATATGAGTGCTTGCCTTGTATGAGTTCTCTATAAAATAGTCTTTTAGGCAAACACATTTGGCATTTGAACAACCTGGCCAGCCCTTCAAAGTTGTGCTCTCTACAGTAAAGTTTGAACGCTTGGCAGTTCAGCTCAGCAAAGGACCTCCATGTCTGATACCTCATCTTGCAAGATGATCTTCAAAATCTTCCTGAGAATTAAAATGGAAGCAATTCAATTTCCTGTCATGTCACCGGTGAATTGTCCAGATTTCACAGTGTGCCAGTAAGGCAAAATGGGCTTAGTTTAACAGGTGCCAATGAGGAGTTTGGCTTTTGTTTACAGTGAAAGTACTTTCACCTGTTAAACGCTAAGCCCCAGGCCCAAAGCCCTATCAGGTGTGAAACCCCTGTGGGCGTAGATTAAGGACTTAAAAGGGGCCAATTCGGGAACCAATGGGTCTCTGGACTCAGGTCTCTAGTCAGAGGCTTGGCTGCGAGGAAGGGCGAGAAAACTATAGCTGGAAAAAATCCGAAGCAGAGCCGA
>JAQQSZ010004410.1:0-14160 GCA_028646595.1 Phalanger gymnotis | reverse complement strand
GAAACTGAGCTAGACAGAGGTTAAGTGATTTGCCCAAGGTCAGATAGTTAGGATGCTTCTGACATTGGATTCAAACTTAGGTCTTCCTGACTCCAGGGCTCAGCTCTTTGTGCCATCAGCTGCCTTGCAAGAGGATACATGGCATAAGCTGTGGGTCTGAGGCTTTAGGCGCATCCCATATTAGACTTCATCTTCTCCGATTCAGCCTATCAGGATCTTCCTGGAAGGAGGTTTAGCACTACCAATACTGAACTCTACTACAAAAACCATACTACCAAACAATCTCCTTCAAAATTATTTGGTACTACGTTAAAAACAGAGGGGTTTATCAACGGAATAGATTAGATGCCTCATATGGAGAAACAAAAGGAATTGGTGATCTGATATTTGATAAACCCAGAGCACAGCTACTAGGACAAAGACACTATTTAAAAGCTTCTGGGAAAACTGGAAAACAGCCTGGCAGAAGTTAGGTTTAAGCCAACAACTCCCACCCTAACTGTAACACATTTAGCACAGGGCCTGGCATTAGTGAGCATTATATAAATGTTAGCTATTAGCTACTATTACGATTAGCTCGAAATGGATTGTTTGAGTCATTTTTTCACTCATTTCCAACACTTTGTGACTCCCATTTGGTCTTTTCTTGGCAGAGGTACTGGAGTGATTTGCCATTTCCTTCTCCAGCTCATTTTACAGATGAGGAAACTGAGGCAAATAGGGTTAAGCGACTTACCCAGGGTCACATAGCTAAGTAAGTGTCTGGGACCAGATTTGAACTCGGGAAGATGAGTCTTCCTGATTCAAGATCCGCACTATCCACAGCATCACCAAGCTGTCCATTCTAAATAGACATATGACCTAGATATTAAAAGTCACGTCAAATTAGAGGAGTAAGGAAAAAATTATCTTGTGGATCTATAGATGGTGGGAAGGGTTCATGACCAAACAAGGGATAGAAAGGATGACAAGATAAAAATGGACAATTCTGGTTGTGTAAAATTTAAGTCTTTATACAAACAAAACCAAAGTAGCTAAGATTAGAAGGAAAACAGTTAATTGGAGAAAATCTTTGCAGCAAGTTTCTCTGATAAAGATCTCATTTTCAAAATGTGTAAGTGACCCAAAACTAAAAGAGCCAAGCTCTGAGAAATAGTCAAAGGATATTAACAGAAAGTTCTCAAAGGAAGAAATTCACATACCAATGGCCATATGAGAAAATACCCCCAAATCATCACTAACTGGAGAAATGCAAATTAAAGCAATTGAGGATCCACCTTCATCAGATTGGCAAAGCTGAAAAAAAAGAAGAAAATGATAAATGTTGGTGGCACTGAGGGAAATAGGCACATCATTACACTATTGGTGGAGTTATGAATTAGTGCAGCCATTCTGGAAAGCATTTCGGAACTATGCCCCAGAAGTTACTGATAACTGTGGATAACCTTTTATCCTGCAATACCACTACTAGGCCTATACCCCTAAAAAATTGAAGAAAAAGGATAAGGACCTATATTTATGAAAATGTTTCTAGCAATTCTTTTTATGATGGCAAAGAACCATAGCTCAACAAATTAGGGTATATAAACATAATGGAATACTATTATATCATAAGAAATGGTTGGGTAGCTTCAGAGAAATCTGGGAAGGTTTATATGAACAGATGGAAAGTAAAAGGAGCAGAACCAGGAGGACATTACTTTAACAGTAACACTGTAAAAACAAAACAAAACAAAACCAAGCAACTTAAAATACTTAAGAAATCTAATCAATGAGATTTTCATTCAGGATTTCTGCCTCTCTCTCTTGAGAGGTGATAGACTAAGTATGCAGAAGGAGACCCACATTTTTTAACATTACCAATGTGGGAATTTGCTTTTGCTTTTCCATGCATAATGTTTACAGGTTTTTGTTTTCCACCTCAGTGGGGAGCAACATGGAGAGGAGGAAAAAGAAATGCTTAATTGAAAAAAAATTATTTTAAAAAGATCTTTCTGGTTCCCCATAGGAGCCTCCAATGTGTTAGCTTTCCCACCAGCTTTGTGCAAATTTGATAGGTATGCCTTCTATTCTTTTATCCATGACAGAGAAAAACATACTGAATAGCATAAGAATAAGTACAGATACCTTGGCCACTCTACTAGAGACCTATCACACATTCATCTAGTTCTCAATCCATGTAACTCTTACTATATTCTAGCATTTTCTCTCCATCATTTCCCCAACAGTGGCATGAGATATTTCATCAAACACTTTCTTAAAATCTAGGTAAACTCTATTTCTGGTGTCCTCTGATCTACTAGTCTAGTAGTAAGTCTATCCAAAAAAGAAATGAGGTTAGTCTGTCATGGCCTGTCTTAAAGCCATGATGGGTAACACTCTGTGACCACCACTAAGAGGTTCACTAATCATCCCTTTAATAATATGTTACAGAATTTTGCCAGGAATAGGTCAGGCTCCCTGACTGCAGGCTCAATTTTTTTTTTAAATCAGATCAACTTTTGACCCTCACTAATTCTGCAAAACCTCTCATCTCTCCACATTCTTCCCAAAATAAAATCTTGCCATTTTTTTAGTACTCTGGGATGTAATTCAGCTAGAGCTAGTCTCAGTCACTTGATCTCATCAAAGTCAGTTGGGTATGTTCTTATGGTTGCCTCATTATCTTGGATATCAATTGTCCATTGGCCATTTTTGTGCTGTCATATCTGCCCAAAGATTATTCTCCTAGGCAGAGAAAACAGGAACAAAACAAGATTTGAGCAGGTATGTTTTCACTCTGTTTTTTTTCATTAACATCTCATCTACCCTAACCAGAGGTCCTTTCCTTTCTTTAATCCTCCTCTTTTCCCTAATGTAGCTATACAAATTCATTTGCTCTTCAATTTTCTTAGCATCATCAGCTCGTTCTGAGCTTTGACATACCTATTTTTTCCATAACTTGCCATGCTTTTATATCCATCCTTCATAACGTACCTATGCTTTCATTTACTATAAATGTCCTTTAAAAATCTGTTGATGAGCTCCCTATGCATCCACATCAGTCTCTTTAAAGCATCTGCTACTTTTCCTCCCCATCAACACTGTTTTTCCTCTCATCTTCAGAATTTCTTTTTTAAAAGCTTCCCACTCATATTTGGACTCTTACGAAATTTTGATTCATGGGATCCTATCTTTCTCTGAATATTTAAAACCTGCTCTCCAGAAATCTAGGCTACATATCAGATTATGCCTGGATTTCTTCTCCTTCCCTATCATGAACTCTAAGATGGATCACTTTGCACCAAGATTCTTACAATTTTTACACCCAGGAAGCCTTCTTTGTTGGTGAGAATCAGCTTTAAAACAGAAGCTCCCCATTAGTTCTTTGAGCTTTTGAATGATTGTTAAGTACTCTGATTTGGTGGGGAAGGGGAAAGAAAGAGATAGACAGGGATAGAGAGAGGCAGTGACAGAGACAGAGAAACAGAGACAGAGAGAAACAGTGACAGAGAGACAAAGAAAGATAGAGATAGAGAGACAAGAGACAGAAATAGAGCATGCTTCACCTGTTGCCTGGCTAATCTCAGTCCCTCATTACTCCTATATTATCCCTGAAAGTCAGATTTATGTTTTCTGAACTACTCATTTATTTCCTCTTTCTGTCCAGGTGGTCTACAGCACATTCCAATGAGGCTCTTATTTCTGTTTCTGTCTCTGTTGCTCTTCACCTAAATATTCTCCACCGTGCTACCCCATCTAGTTCATAAATTTACTCATATATCTTTGCAAGGCATAATACTAGTCTTTTTGCCTCTCCCCACCCCCATTCCATCACTCCTGTTCCTTTTAAAGAAGTTATAATTTAGTAACAAGTAAAATTGAATTAATGAAACTTGAATTCAGATCCAGACTCTTCTATTTACTGTGTGACCTTGGGAGAGTTACTTAATTTCTCTGAGTCTCAGTTTCTTCTTTTGTAAATTGGAGATTTGCTGGATGATCCACAGGGTCCCCTTTCAGAGCAAAATCCTATGCTTTTCCTGAAATTTTAGGTATTTCCTAAAATACTTAAAGCAAAAGCCTGCGGTGCAGTAAAAAGCATAATCATAGGAAGCAAAATGTAGCACATATGCTAAAATATAAAATAAATTACCTACACAGATTAAGCATTCTAATGTAGTGACCTGCCACTGTCCAGAACTGTTTATTTGAAAAAGGGCTTGTACTCAACATCAAAAGAGAGAGGATTCTATGCACCCGAGTATTTGCATGGTTGAGTAGGGCATGAATATTAATTAACCCCAAAGAAGGAGGAATTAAAGCAAGAACCAGTCTAGATTGGCAAAATACTTTTAAAGCTGAGGCTCTTAGGTTGGAGTTAATTACTTAGGGATCTGTAGATTGATTTTAGGGTGTCTATGAGCAGGGATAGGAAAAAAAAACAACTTTATTTCAATGCAATTGGTTCTTCTTGTAATCCTATGGATTTTACTTTATAAATTTAGAAAGCTTACTTTGAGAAGGGATTCATAGGCTGTCAAAGGGTTCCATGACGCAAAAATAGTTAAGAACCTCCCCACATGTAAGACCTGAAAGAATCAAACCTGCCTCTGGGCACTATTCATTGAGAGTTCTACTCTACTACCTGCATGCATGCCTTTGCCTTCTGATTTTTGAACAGTAACAACAGACTTGTGATAAAGAATCAAGTGAAATAATTAATGGGTTCCAGAACCACTTGGTTTTTACAAGACAACAGAAATTCAGAGGTTGGAGCTGACTAAGAATCACTGATGAAGCTCAAAATTCATACACCAACTGAAGCCAAAGCTGTCAGTATTGACCTTGTTTGCTGCTTCCAATTCAGTCAAGTGAAGTGCTTTCCAATCTTGGAGAAGCAACGCATTTAAGCTGATTTCCAAGAACTGTATTTGATTTAACCAATAGACACATTAAGGTTGTGTCTACATTAGGAAGGCTTAGCTCACTTTCTGACAGCTGGGGTTTCCCTCACTGTATTTTAGTTGTCTAAATTAGGGATTCACTTTTGGCATGAGAGTCTTTTTTTAACAGTTAATTTAATGGATTGGTGATTAACTGAAGTCACCAACGTGCCCACACACAAAAATGCTTTGGCTAATGAGCCCAACCTAGAAAAGTTTGGTATAAGGTATATGGGGCAGCCAGGTGGCACAGTGGATAGAGTACCAGGCCTAGAGTCAGGAAGATTCATCTTCTTGAGTACAAATCTGGCTTCAGACACTTACCAGCTGTGTGACCCTGAGCAAAACACTTTTAACCATATTTGCCTCAGTTTCCTCATCTGTAAAATGAGCTGGAGAAGGAAATGGCAAACTATACCAGTATCTTTGCCAAGAAAATCTCAAATGGGGTTACAAAGAATCAGGAACTCCTGAAACAACTGAACAATAACAACAGAAAACTATAGTGTATTTTCTCTCCCAAACATTTACTTTAGGAATGAAAATGTCAACTTGTGTAGCATAAATATGCCTACTTCATATTGTGAAAGCTGATCTCTTATTGTTCGTCCTTCATTTTTGAAGAGGAGTAATGACATCATTGGATGATGACTTGATTCATGGGCAAATTGGATTTAGGTGAGGCAGAGTTGCACAAAGTCATCAGCCTCACTCTCTCTTCCAGAGTCATCGAAGTCCAATGGCAAGACAAAAGTTAAGATGACTGGTGATGGCCCAGGATGCAGTGGATGACCTTAGTTTCTTAGATGCCCGACCAAGCTCTAAGCACTCCATAGTGCTTCAACTGCCTTCATGGCTATCGAAAGAAATTGTTCTCATCCCATTCAGCCTCTGGGTGGGGGAAGGGGAGGGGAAGTCTTCACATGCTTGGGGTAGACATCCCCCTAACTAATGGATAGGTTTGAAGTCTATCAATTACCTGGCTTAGTCCATCTGCTGAGACAATTTTCTGTAGTGTGGCTGTCAGGCATGCTACAGCTTCTTGGAGCTGCAGGTGAGACAATTGGGTGCCAGGTAGACACCAAAGGTAGACAAGCAGCCCTGAAAGGGCCTTGGCGAGCCCTCCCACCAGAGGTGCTGGTCTTCCATGAACACTCCATGCACCCCAAACTGATCTCTAGGATAATAGTGGTCACCACCCCCTCAATATCCAGTCTGTGGAGAATGCATAGTACCCAAGAACTCTGGTTGTTAAGAAACCAGTACTAGATGTGATTCTGACAGTTGCCTGTTCTGTGATTCTGAACTAATCTTCATCATAATAGCTAGCATCCATATAGTGCTTCAATACTTATAAAGTACTTAATAAATGTCATTTCATTTTATTTTCACAACAATCCTGGAAAGTTTGTGTTATAATTATCCTCATTTTATAGATGAGGAAACTGAGGCAGACAATGGTTAAGTGACTTGCCTAGGGTCACACTGCTAGTAAGTATTTGAAGCCATATTTGAACTTCTCTGGAACTTAGTTTCCTCTTCTGTCAATTGGGGTTGAACTAGGTACAATAGATGATGAGTATTCATCCAGTACCAGCCATGAACAGAACATTTGTTTGAGGCAATTTCAAAGTTGAGCTTAGGTCCAGTTCCTTCCTTCATGAAGTTTATAGCCTAGGGATGAGATACATATGTAGATAACTATAATATGCAATGCTACCTTTATTACCTTGATATTTAGTATATATACTAGTATATTAGTATATATAATAGTATATTAGCATATATAATATATAGTTAAATATATAATATATTATATAGCATATCATATCATATGAAATATGATGTGATGTGACATAACATAATAAAATACAATACAACGTAATATAGTATAATATAAAATATAATACAATATAATATATATAAATATATGTAAAATATATAATATATTATTAATGTATCTGTAATATACTAATATGTTAGTATATTTATAGTTTTTGAAATAGAAAGGACCTTAAATATAGGGGGCAAACTGGATAGAGTACTGTGCCTGGAGTTAGGCAGACCTGGGTTCATTTTCAGGCTCATATGCTCACCTCCTG
Organism: Phalanger gymnotis; assembly: GCA_028646595.1. Classification (NCBI taxonomy): domain Eukaryota; kingdom Metazoa; phylum Chordata; class Mammalia; order Diprotodontia; family Phalangeridae; genus Phalanger; species Phalanger gymnotis. The sequence goes on along the minus strand of JAQQSZ010004410.1, from coordinate 7,133 downwards.
TCTACACCACACTATACTGTTTAGAGGCAGAGTGGATAGAGTACTGGAGGTGGAGTCAGGAAGAATTGAGTTCAAATCTGGCCTTAGACACTTACTAGCTCTGTGACCCTGGGTAAGTCACTTCACCTCTGTCTGCCTCTGTTTTCTCAAGTGTAAAATGGGAATCATAATAGCTCCTATCTCACAGTGTTGTAGTGAGGATAAAATTAGATAATATTTGTTAAGCACCTATCACAGTGCCTGGCACGTAGGAGGCACCCTATAAATGCTTATTCGCTTCCCTTTAATCCAATCCAACGCCTTCATTTCATAACTCCATCCCAGAGAGGGGAAATGCCTTACATGAAGTCACACAGCTAGTCACTGCCTTGTGATGCCAGATCCAATGGCCTTTCTAACATTTTAATTTGGTTTTGAAGGACACATAGGTACACAACAGATACAGAGTGGAGTAGTCTTTGCAGTTCCTTCCAGCTTTGAGCTTCAGTGAAATGTTGTTTTTGTCACATTCTCTATGGGCCTCTTTGTTCCTTTTCTCTCCTCTTAACAAGCTGTGAAGGCTGTTTGATGAACCTTGGGCTCCTTTATGTTCCTGTTGCCTATAGAGTGCTGGGGCCCATCATTAAGAACCCCATTTTTTATCTTTCTCAGTACTATTGTTTCTGAGCCATGATTAGAGATATTCATGTCACTGCGACTCTCCCCTCATCCCCCAAATTTTTTCAGTATTTGAGGCTTCTGACAGAATCACATATCTAGAGAGTATAAGACTTGAACTCACAAAGATGAGTCCTCCTGACTTCAGGCTCAGCACTCTATCCGCCGTACCACGTAGCTGCCCAGTGTGGTAGAACCCTGAAAAAGAAGGTGATAAAGATCACACTGAGATTCTAAGAACCTTATTACCTTGATTTTTATGGCTCTATCATAATAACTAGAAAAGAAGATTCTATCTACTTAGAACCTAGTCAGAATACTAGTCAAATACCTAGAATTATTTTGGGGAGGAGGGGGAGTCCCAGTGACGTGAACATCTATAATTATGGCTCAGAAGATAATAAAGATCGCACTAATATTCTAAGGGGCAGCAAACTTGGCACAGCGGATAGAGCACTGAGCCTGGAGTCAGGAAGACCTGAGTTCAAACTTGATTTTGGACACTTACTTAGCTGTGTGACCCTGGGCAAGTCACTTAACTCTGTTTGTCTCAGTTTCCTCATATGGAAAATGAGCTGGAGAAGGAAATGGCAAACCACTCCAGTATCTCTGCCAATAAAATCACCAAAAGGAGTTGCAGAGTCAGACACTACTGAAACAATTAAACTAACCAAAAAAGTTTCTAAAACTCAATCCATAGAGTACAAGCTTTTTTCACCCTATCATTGGCTGCCAACAATGATGGTTAGGATCTGAAGACCTCAATGCTTGACGTGTCCATGATTGCAGTGGCTTTAGTGCTCACTCGACAAAAGTAGTCCACAGCCCTGCCATGACTTATTTGCTCATCTCCAGGAGCTGCTGTGGCAGAAACAATTCCTATCCTAGTGGCTAATCCTCTCTTGATGTGCCTTTCTAAACAGGATTAGACTGATCCTTAGATATAAGACATGGAATCCATCCACAAGCTTTTACTTGGAGCTTTTCCAGCTGAATATGATTTGCCAGAGTTTGAGGTCTATTGACACCTTCAGGTCAGAATGAGACACAGGAGGACAACAACTTTTGTGGAAAGAGAAGAGGAAGCCAAAAGAAAAGAAACTGTGGTTCTCTTCCATTATTTTTTTTTTTAATGAACTGTTAGGTAAATATTTTATTGTTATTTATTCTCTTCATAGTTTCAAAGGTTTTCCCCTCAACTAGATTGTAAATTTGAGAGCACAGACCATGGAAAAAGAGGTCATGGGTTTGAAAGTTGGCTCTATCACTGACATCAAAGAGGGATTATATGATTTTCAAATAGATATGCACCATTTTGGACATAGGCCTTTAAGGGGATGATTAAATAGAATCATCTTTTATAGTAAAGCAATATGAATAGCAGGAACATGAATTCTCTAAACCTCTGCATCAGTTGTGTGATTATAAAGATAATAGTTTCCTATAGGATACTATTTGCAAACTCTTTTCTTTCCTTCATCAAAGATAACTGAATATATGTGTAGATTTTTCTTATATTCTGGAAAATTGAGAAAGTGAGCATGTAGGGTAGTAATTACTGAAATTCTTCTCATTTTTTCTAGTAATAAGGAGTTTGTACCCTGCTGAATTCTTTAAGATATTTTTTCATCCTCTAAAATATCTTAAGAATCAATTCCTCAATGTCCTCAGGATTGTGTTGTTTCCATGAGAGAATTTATTTGGATGCCTTTAGTTTAATTCAGTTGCTCTTCCTATCTTGTTTTATCACATCAGTTCTACTTTCTCATGCAGCACATTGAGAACTGTGGCATTGTAGTTCCACTGTCACTGAGAGTTCCACTGTCACTGAGATTTACACTGTCACTGATAGTTACACTGTCACTGAAAGAGATAGTTTGCTATAGTGAACTAAATAGATCTTTTCCATTTTCATCTGTTGTCCTCTTCCAGTTTCATCTTTAAAAGTTCTTGAGATGATCTTGCTTTATTGCATCCTTCACCAAGCATTCTTTCTGTAAACTTTTATTTCTTTTACTACGCTCTAGTTTATGGAGAAATATTGCTCATAACTTTCCAACATTCTCCTCTATGAGATTTTACAAATAAATCCTTAGCTACCATAATCTCTCTCTTTGTCAAGGATATAAGTTTACTGACTAAGGTGTTTTCTAGGCTCTTCTGTTCTTCAAAATATGGCAATTGATTTACGCTGGTTAAAATTCTTTAGGAAATAGTAATAATTTATGTCAAGGTTTGTTCTTTTATCCATTTCCTATTTTCAGTAGCAACAACATGTTCAAATAGGTCATATGGAGTTGCCTTGATTACATACTATATCTTCCAAATTTTATTCTTTTTTTCTGATATATTATTTGGTACATACATTGATTTTGATCTTTCTTTTACCAAGTTGTTAGTCTGACATAGACAGCTGATTCAGAAATGACTACCATTTAAGTAATTGGTTGTTTCCTTCCTTTTAGAATATAATCAAAATCATTTTCGGATAATATTATTTGGTGCTTGTCATGTTTAGTACTTTGCGACCCTCTCCTTGAGGAAATAATTTATGATACATAGGCATGAAACTTTTGTATAGTCTGCAAGCCTTTGGCTACCCATTTATTACTCTTGATCTGAGCTTTCCAACATTTTTTTCATAGCCTTCCCTCACTTTGCTTTGAATGATTTCTATACATACATACATATGCATATATATATACATATATATATATACAAATTGAAGAACTTTATTGAGTTCTTAACAAATTTCTCCATCTCAATTGCAATATTCCCTCTACAATAGATTGGTGATAGGCTGTAATTATATTTATGGTGGTCCTTTTGCAAATGTTTATCATGAGCACCACAGAACAAGATGACCAAGTGCCCCATGTAATTATGTTGCCTTTCAACAAAGAACAAAACAAACCCTTCCAACTCCTTTGTCTGCCTTTCAAAGGAAAAATTGTGAACCATCCTTTTATCCTTCCAGTAAACTGTAACTTATATTATCTTCTGATTCCATTGATAGTAAGAATGTCAAGATTGATATGATTCAATTCCTGCAGAAGTATGACCATTTAGTGGTTGTTTGAGAAGACTCTCACATTTAGATACCAACAGTTACTTTAATTATTATAGACTATAGTCTAAAAACTATATATTTTTATACCCCTTGTCATCTTTTATATCACTCTGCTACTATCACTGAAAAAGTAGAAGGGGGCAACCCAGAACCAAGGGCCATTTTGTATTTTTCTTTGTTTCATGGGCTGCCAAGACCACAGAGTTTCTCGCCAAGTGACCAACCTACCATAATAAACTTGTCCTACTTAGCTAGGATTAAGGTCATAATTAGGAATTCTTTCACTTAGGGAAAAAGTAGGGTTTGGTGGGGGAGAAGCACTGAAGACAACTCCAACAGAGTAAGGGAAGTATCTCAGAAGACAGTCTAAGTAGTGTGGAGGTGAAGATATACAGAAGGTGGCCCACCCACAGGTACAGTTGTACCAGGAGAGTGAATGGGAAATTGGCTGCAAAGGTAGGCCCTAGGAGAGGAGCACTGTGTCAAATAGGAGGTCATGCTAAGTATAGTTCTAACTAGACTGGGCCTCAGAAAGCAGACAGAATCTGTGTTGTTATTGTTTTAATTGTCCCCAAATATGTAATTTGAGTAGAGGAGGTGAGAATCAGAGAAGCCTTCATCAGAAAGATAGCACCGAAGGTAAATCTAGATCTAGATCACCTATGAGTTCAGTGTAGCAGGGAGAAAAAGATTGTCCTTTGTTCCCCATTTATACTCCCCAATTGTATATTCAGACAGTATGGAAGCAACTGATAAGGGGGATGCCAGCCCAGCAGTCCCAAAGTATGTTTCCCTTCTGGGGCAAACCACAGGGTACCAGTACAGATCAGGGAGGAACTGGGTAGAACTTCATGGGAGAGAGGGATTTCACTAGAATATCAACATATTGCCCTAGAACAACTTCAAGTTTAGTTATCTAGGGACAGGTTTTATGGGTACTCTAAGTGTGCTTTAAATACTTCCTGTATTTATTTATGGGCTTTTTTTTAGTCCTTTGTGACTTTTTGTGAGTTGAAATAAAAGCTATCCTATACCAGATATGCATTTTTTTAAACTTGGAGTACAGGAGCTAGAGACTCTGTTTATAGAAGCATTTGTAGAAACCTAGATAGAAACATATTTGAAAATTTCCCAGAGAAAATTCTGTGTGAGAACATATCAGCTGCTCCCCCCAAAATGACCTTTTGTGGGTCAGCCCCCAAGACTGAGCACAGTATGTATAAGACCAAGAGATTAGGGTGCCCTGGACCATGGGTTATATTAAAAGAACCCAGTGCTCCTCCAATTTGGCTTTATGCTGAGTATCATTGACAAGAGGGAGAACCAGAAAGCCAAGGCCTTTTCTGAATTACTCCCCTCCTACTTGTTAATGCTCTCCTTCACCCTCCTCCATTTACTATGCATGCACATATGTATGTATGTGTGTGTGTGTGTGTGTGTGTGTTGTTCAATGTTTTTTCTGTTGTGTCCAACTCTTCATGACCCCATTTAGGGTTTTCTTGGCAGAGATACTGGAGTGGTTTGCTATTTTCTTCTCCAGTTCATTTCATAGATGAGGAAACTGAGGCAAACAGAGTTAAAGTGACTTGCCCAGGGTCACACAGCTAGTAAATGCCTGAGGCCAGATTTGAACCCAAGAAGATGAATCTTTCTGACTCCAGGCTTGGCACTCTATCCACTGGTGCTACCTAGCTGCCCCTATATACCTTATATACCATACTTTTCTAGATGCCTTCATTAGCCTCATTTTTGTGTGTGAGTACATTGGTGACTCCAGTTAATCACTTTCTGTATGGATTCCAACCTATTATGTCTGAGGCCAGATTTAAATTCAGGAAGATGAGTCTTCCTGACTTCAGGCCCAGCATTCTATCTACTGCACCACCTAGCTGCCTATGTTGTTTCTCCCAGTAGAATGCAAACTTCTTGAGGGCAGGTACTGTTGTTCCTTTTTTGTCTTTGATTCTCCAGTGCATTGAATAGTGTCTATCACATTGTAGATGCTTAATGGATATTACCTCACTCTGAGTACATGAAAAGGCCTTGGCCTAAAAAGGCCAGAGTCTCCTAATGCATCCTGGGCCATTTCCAGTCATCCTGGTGAATATCAGGTGACTGGACCCTGATGACTCCGGAGGAGAAAATGAGGCTGGTGACCTTGCACAGCCCTCCCTCACTCAAATCAAAGTCAACTGTAAGTCATGGCATCATTTCCCTGGTGTCATGGTCCTCTTAAAGAACGAAGGACAGAGAGAAGGAGAAAGGGAGAGATAGAATGGGGTAAATTATCTCACATAAAAGTGGCAAGAAAAAGCAGTTCATTGGAGGGGAAGGGGGGCAAGTGAGGGAATCTTGCTCTTATGGGATTTGACTTGGGAATAACATACACACTCAATTGGATATCTTACCTCACATGAAAGTAGGGGGAAGGCGATAAAAAAAGGGGAATGATAGAAGGGAGGGAAGATGGGGGAAGAAGTAATCAAAAGCATACACTTTTGAAAAGGGACAGGGTCAAGGGAGAAAATTGAATAAAGGGAGACAGTAGGTGGAGAGGGAAGAGGGGAGAGAATTTGGAACTCAAAGTTTTAAAAGCAGGTGCTCAAAAAAAATTGTTTTTGCATGCAACTGGGAAATAAGATATACAGGCAATGGGGCATAGAAATCTATCTTGCCCTACAAGAAAGTAAGGGGAAAAGGGATGGGGCGGGGAGGGGGAGGGGGAGTGGGGTGGCAGAAGGGAGGGGTGACTAGGGATTGGGGCAATCAGAATATATGCCATCTTAGAGTGGGGGGAAGGATAGAAGTGGGAAGAAAATTTGTAATTCAAAATCTTGTGGAAATCAATGCTGAAAACTAAAAAATATTAAATAATAAAGTATGGAATTCAAAAAAATAAATTAAAGAATGAAGGACAAACACAACAAGATGCTTAATAAATGCTTGTTGAATTGAATTGTTGGCAGCAGAAAAAGAATGACTGGATGAAGTGAGAATGAAAATGAGAGCAGAAAGGATGGACACAAACTCCTGAAGAGGATGAGGGGAATAGGATCAAGGGCACAAGTAGAAGAATGGTCCTCGGACAAGGACAGAGGCCCCCCCCCCTTTCTCAGAAAATTGAACAATGGAAGATTAGGATTAGAATGGGGCCAAGAGCAAGGGATTTTGAAGCATGGAGGAAGGAAGAAGGTGCTCATGGCAGTTCATCTTTATTTTCTTTGTTCAGCCAAACAAACCTTCTTGCTATTCCTCACCCAGGACTTTCCTTCTCCTGTCTCTGTAACTTGGTCCCACCCATCGTCTTGATTATGGTACACTCATCTCCACTTCTTGGAATACCTGGCTTCCTTCAAGACTTAACTCAAGGGGGGGGGGGGGCGGAGCCAAGATGGCAACTGGAAAG
>JAQQSZ010004409.1:0-14161 GCA_028646595.1 Phalanger gymnotis | reverse complement strand
CAAGGGGTTAACCAAGAGGCTGGTCTGGCTAACACTATCGGCATGGCCATTGCCACTTTTGGAAGTTCTCTGAAGAACTAATATTCAATTATCAAGGGGAGATTGTTAGACCTCATTTATCATTTTAAAAGATGACGAAACTGAAGACCAGATTTGCCCAAGGTCACATTGGTCATAAGTTATTTAGGGAAGATTTGATCCCCTATCTCCTGACTCCAAAATGAGGGCTTTATCTACTACACCATGTATGTGAATAAATATAAGACGCACTGTGTACCTCCATACATTTACGAGCTCATATGCCATGAACCCAAGCTTGGCCTTCACTTATTCATTCATTCAATACTTATTTAATAAATGCCTATGTGTCAGGCCCTATGCTAGGCACCAGGAATATAGAGATAAAAACAAAATGGTTGGTGCTCTCAGGAAACTGACATTACATTGTAGGAAACAACCCAACCCCCCCTTAATTTTTTTACTATACCATGCTGCTGCCTCCAGTATTTCTCCTAACAGTTCTTATGGAACACTCTGTTATAATAATTAGCTCATTTAAGCCTTTTTTTGTTGGGTAGTTATTTTCAGTTGTGACTGACTCTTTGTGATACCTTTTTGGGGTTGTCTTGGCAAAAATACTGGAGTGATTTGCCATTTCTTTCTCTAGCTCATGTTATAGATATGAAACTGAGACAAAAAGTGTTAAGTGGCTTGCCCAGGGTCACATAGCTAGTAAATGTCTGAGCCTGAATTTGAACTCAGGTCTTTTTGATTCCAGGACTGGCACTCTATCCACTGCACCACCTAGCTGCTCTTCATTTTAAACCTAGGGGACAATACAATGGCCCACTTAGTTCTCTCATATTTGACTTTAGGAAGTTCATCGTAGATGCAAAATTCTCTGTTCAGTCACCATTGCTCTGAGCCCCCAGTTAGGGAAATTGGTAGCACCTAGGCAGAAATTCAATTTTCTATATAACCTTACATTTATAGCGGTTTCTAATTAATTCCTTGCCTCTGTGTTTGGAGCAAAATTCAGATGACTGGATATGTTTGATAATAAATGGGCATTGAGAGGGGAAGTTGAGGAAAGAGCTGACCTTTTGTTGGGAATTGCCCCTGCTTAGGTCTTCTGCTCTGAAATGCCTGCAGAGCCAATTGACTCTCCTTGATACGAAAGGTAATAGAAAAGTGAGCTATGATCAGAATGCCCCAGACAGCCACTATTTTTCAGACCGTGGACAGCTCTCTCCTTTGCATTAAGAAGCTTAGTTCCGGAAGGGCACATGGAGTACCTCTATTGGCTCCTGGTCAGAGCACTCAGGGGCCACAAAGGAGGCACGTTCTTATCCAACTCATCCAGCCTCTGCACCAATTCCCTCCTTCTGTTGCTTTACAATTGCTGGGATCAAGAATTTAATCCCTGAGCAACTTCCAGACCCTTTGCTCCAGTGATTTTTTCCATTATTAACCAAGCCCAGTTTCCCCTTGCCAGGCGTAGTGCCTGTGTTAAAGTTTAGCAGGCTGTAACTTTCATTTCCTAGTCTTCACTGCCTAGCCAAGGAGAAGTGGGGACAGGCTGAATTACATCAGGGATGGTGTGTTCTGATGAGTGAGAGCTGTGTAGAATTACTCTTGGGGCTGCTGCTTACTCTTTGGGCCCATGGGGCTGCTCATAGGTTAAGTTCAGAAAGAAATAATCATCCTTGTCTTTCTCACATCCTCTGCCTTTTCCTTCCTCACCTTTCAACTCAATTCAATCAAAGAAGCATTAATTGCCTACTCTGTGCCAGGTGCTGCTCTGGGAACTGGGGATTAAAACATGGAGGTGAAATAGGCCCTGCCTTCAAGGAGTTTATGTTCTCCTGGGTTGGCATCTTGTTTAATCATGAGACATTTACTAGTTACCTACTATGTGCTGGGCACTGTGCTGAGCTCTGGAGTTGCAAAGACCAAAACTAAACAGTCCCATGGAGGTGAAATAGGCCCTGCCTTCAAGGAGTTTATGTTCTCCTGGGTTGGCATTTTGTTCAATCATGAAGCATTTACTAGTTACCTACTATGTGCTGGGCACTGTGCTGGGTTCTGGAGTTGCAAAGACCAAAACTAAACAGTCCCTGTATTCAAAAACTTATATTTATTGAGAGAATTCAACAGATTTTTCACTCATCTACCTGACATACACTACTTTATTTAGAGAAAAGGACCTGGGAATCATACAGCTATTATGTCTCTGTCTCTTCCTGTCTTTGTCTCTCCAGCATTCCCTCCCTCCTATCTTCTTATCAACGAAGTAATTTTAAATATTTTAAGGATAACTGTTAGTCACTGCAATGAGACCAATGAATGTTGTAAAAGTGGAAGAAGTCACTTTCCCAGTGTCACAAACAGCTGTAATGATATCAGCCTGGTTAATGAAAGCTGCTTTTAATCTAGGGATTTCACTCTATTGGCATTAGAATGCAGGATATTTTCTCCAGCTAATTCTATGTGCATGGAAATGACAAGGACTGTGTGACCTTGTTTACCCAAGCCCCACCTCTTCAGACTTCTGTTTTCTCTACTGCCCCTGCCCATTTCAGCATATTTACACACAGAAAAAAAAGATAGATAGATAGATAGATAGATAGATAGATAGATAGATAGATAGATAGATACCTGGTAGATGCGGTTGGTAAGGAAAAAACTGAATGAAAGGCTAATGGTTGTTGTGCTTGTAAATTCATAAAGTCCCATCTCTGCTACTTCCTGTGACCTTTGGCAAGCCAGTGAAGTCCTCAGTTTCCAGATCTGTAAAACAAGGGGGTTGGATTCAATGACCTCTGTCGTCTGAACCTCCTCTAAATTTATGATCTTGTAAATTAATTCTGAGCTAGTTTCCTCATATGCAAAAGGAGGAGGGTAAATTTGACATTCACTAAGATTTCTCTCTAAATTTCTGATCATCTGAGTACCGACCTAACTATGTCTACAGAGGCTCATCCTGACACATGGCTAGCCAAAAATGGCTTTTGGTGATGACTTTACAGGAAATGGTCTATTGAATTATGAAGGGGTTGTGAACTTTGGAGAACCCAAGGTCACCTTGATGTTCCAATGAGAAATTGGAGTAGGGCATTAGTGTAGGAACACAATAATGCTAAAAACAGACATTAGAGTTCTATCTAGAAAAAAAATGGGGTCATGCTGCTAAGTAACCCTTATGAAACTGATTTTATTCAGATGTTTTTGCAAATACTTTCCTAGCATCCTATGAGTTGAGCAGGCAATTTTCTTATAAGAAATGAGAATTTATGTCAGAAGATAATTGAGTACTCTTTGGGTAACGAAATCACTTTTCTCGTCTGATTTTTTATAGAGTGACAGTTACTTGAGTAGCCTTCACAGAATCTCATTTTACGGTTCTGATCGCCTTCCTGTTAATTGACTTAAGTCAGAAAGGGCATGTTCTGTAACTGCTACGAATTTATAATTTGGAAGACAAAAACTAAACCCTGCTAGCTTGAACACCAGCCATTGTCTTCCAGTTCTCCAATTACACAGTATTTAGTCATGTATGCTGTTGTTGCCAGCTGAATCACAAATGAGAAGGGTTGAGCTAAGGTTTCTGTTCCATTACTTGGAGTTCAAAGCTTTGAAAGTTCTGATGTTTTGTGGGCCTTGGTCCCCTCTCTATTGACATAGTTTTGGACACCCCTCACACACCTTAGTCAGTAGTCTCCACAAAGAGCTGGGACCAACAAATTCATCATTTAATGTCCACCCATCTGGAGATAAGCTTCACTTTTGCACTGTCGACCCAAAGTCAGCTTCTGGACCTCTCCAGTAAAGTAAGATCTGCTAGACCTTGTGTTCTTTCATCAATCATTCAAGAATTTATTAAGCATTTACTGTGTATGAGCCACAGTGCCGAGCACTGTGGAGAGACAAAGAAAGGCAAAAACGTGATTACTGCCCTCAAGGAGCTCATGCGCTAATAGAGGAGACAACATGCAAATAAATAACTAGACATGTGCATAAATAATGAGACACATCCTGAAGTCAGGAATACCTGAGATCAAATCTAACCTCAGCATCTACTAGCTGCGTGACCCTCGGTGAGTCACTGAACTGTTTACCTCAATTTCCTTATCTATAAAATGGAAATAATAGCACTGATCTCCCAGGGTTGTTTTGAGGATCAAATGGGATAATTGTAAAGTGCTTATTACAGTGTCTGGCACAGAGTAAATGCTATATAAATGTTAGCTAGAATTAAGTATTGCATACACACACAGACACATACATATATGGTATAAATGGGAAGCAGTCTCAGAAGGAAGTCATTAGCACTTGGGGGACTAGGAAAGAAAGGTCTCCTCTATAAGATGGGATTTGAACTGATTCTTAAAGGAAGCCAAAGAAATGAGGGGGTGGAGGTGAGAGAGAAGTGGGCATTTGAGGAAGAGGAGCCAGCCAGTGCGAGATGGGGATGGAGGTGGAGATAGAGACGGAGTATAGCAAAGTCAGGATCACAGAGCACATGGAGGAGAATCAAGTGTCAGAAAGGTAGGAAGAGGCCGGGTTGGGGAGGGCTCTAAATACTAGATTATTCTGTATTTGATCCTGGAGGCAGAGGAGCCTGAGGTCCCCTGTAGCATCACCACTTTTATTTGAGGTGACCTGGCAGGAAGTGCTTTGCTAACATGCAGGCCAGTAGGAAAATGAAGGTTTTTCCATCTCCATCACTATCCACCTGACCACTTCACCATGGTGTGGAGGCGACCCTGGCAACCTGGCGACCCTGAAGGCAACACTAGTGGAGCCCACGCTCTGTCAGATCCTACTGAGCTGGAAGGTCACGGGGTCAAGGCCCGACGTCAGACTATGTCTCTGCCATATAAGTAGCAGACTATCTTTAAAAAGTGTCTCACTGAAGTGGCCTCAGAGGATTGATTTTTCAGCTACAGAAAGTCTTCAAAACCCTCTGCTGAGTCACGGACAAGTTGAGACTCCCATCAGTGAGGGGAGCTCCCACACCCATAGAATCTCACATTGGCATTTTCAGAGTCTGTACCAAATACTGCTTAAAAGAGGGGGCAGTGCTTTTGACACTTATTGGAATAGTAATCCCCTTCTTCTTCTTGTCTGTATTTGGTGTCTGCTTAATAGCTGGAATCAAACGGCCCTTTAAGGCTCGATAGGGGCCTGTGTTAGCCTATACGATGCTTGAAGTGGGTATAATCATAATACTCATTTTACAGACAAGAAAATTAAGGACAAGAGCATAAGTCACTTGTCCATTATCACACAGCTAGTATTTGAGAGAAAATTTGAACTCAGATCTTCCTGACTCCAAGTCTAGCAGTCATTGTCTATCCCCTCCCTACATCGTCTAGCTCCCTCTACTTATGATGGCAGGGACCAGTTCCTTCTCTTTTTGTATTCTTAGTGCCTAGCATGATGTTTAGATGCTTAATCAATGTGTTTGTTGATTGATTGGCTACATAGGTCTTTCTAGATGCCCAGCACATGGCTTAGAATAGTCAGGGACTTGACAAAGTCTGTCATTGTTCACTTATTTCAATCGTGTCTGGCTTTGTGACCTCATTTTGGGGTTTTCTTGGCAAAGATACTGGAGTGGTTTGCCATTTCCTTCTCCAGCTCATTTCGCAGGTAAGGAAACTGAGGCAAACAGGGTAAAATGACTTGCCCCGGGTCACACAGCTACTAAGTGTTTGAGGCCGGATTTGAATTCAGGTCTTCCTGACCCCAGGCCTGGCACTCTAGCCAGTGTGCCATCTAGCTTGGGAACATCTACTATGCTAAAAAATCATATGGGCTTTTAGGATGTCCAGTCAATACTCATTAAGACATATGAGTGGGATTTTACTCTCACAAATATTGTTGAAGGGGAGGACTATCCTGGTCCCCTAACCTCATGAAGTTATTTTTTGTTTACTTTGAATACTTAAAAAAAAAAATCTCTCCATACAGAGACAGAGGATGGCATAGACGATAGAGCACCGGGCTTGGAGTAAGGAAGACCTGAGTTCAAATCTGGCTGCAGACACTTCCTAAATGTATGACCCTGGTTGAGTCAGTTAGTCGCTGGAAATCTCAGTTTTCTCATCTATAAAATAGGAGTGATAGCTCTCATACCCTTATTTGCTTGCTTTTTGTCTCTACTTATTCATACATGTAAATGTCCTATATCCCTGGGAAGACTATAACCTCTTTAAGAGAAGGGGTTTTTGTTGTTGTTTGTTTCATCTCGACATTTCCCAGTGAATTACACAGCTGGCATAGGACAGTGTCTTTCCACTGTCCTCTGGCTCTAGAGGCGGACGACCAGGGTCCAGATCCTGCCCTTGCTTCTTACTGTCTGTATGACCTTGGGGGAGTCCCTTTACCTTATTGGGCCTCAGTTTCCTCATCTGTAAAATGAAGGGGTTAGGACTAGATGGCCTCTGAGGTCCCCTTCCCACTCTACAACTAGGATCCTCACATTGACATTTAAAAGGTGCTTATTGGATTGAATTGAGTTGTGCTCCCTGCCCTCCTTGTGAGAGAACATGCCCATAGGTATGGGCATCGAAGGGGTGTGCTCCTCATTGTGGGGGACTATGTCCATGTCAATGAAACCATGATGTGAGTCCATTTGAAAACTGGAGTAGATAAGTGGTTGTTGAGACAAGAAGCAGATTGCCAACTCTATCCATGTGGGTTATGGTTATGGTTCTGAAATATGGCAGACATGCAAGCTCAAGGATTGCCTTATTATATAAAGCATACAAAGTAGAAGTCATGATAAGTAAGAATGCTTGTAAGTGAAATGAATTTCAGGGGATGCCCTTGAGCCCAAAGAAATGAGTGTCTCGTTTTTAATAGTTGGACTTTCCAAAGCTCATGTTGTCCGCCTTTCCTATCTTTCAGCCACCCAGTGCAAACATGGTGCTGTATATGACACCTGTGGGCCCGGATGCATCAAGACGTGTGACAACTGGAATGAGATCGGCCCCTGCAACAAGCCGTGTGTTGCAGGCTGCCACTGTCCTGCCAACTTGGTTCATCATAAAGGAAGATGCATCAAACCAGTCCTCTGTCCCCAACGGTGACCTTTATTCAGGGCCAAAGACTTGGAAAGCTGGTGTCCTTGACACCTGCATTAAACAGCCAATGAAGGACTATGGGTTTTAAATGCAGATTCTGCAAAAAACACACCCAGAATACATATGTGTAAATATACCTATATGTACACATCTATACATACACACATGCATGTGTATATGTGTAGATGTGTATATATAGAGAGAGATTCAAAAACATACAACATTTATATGAACCATAGAAGGAAGAATTATTATATGTATATTTTTTGCTATAAGACATGTATTATTTCTAGGATTCTAATCTGTAAGCCATGGCAGTTATTGTATAAATAAACCCAATGTTTCTAATTTAATCAGGTGGTATGGCAGCCTTCTGGATGGCTTTCCTATTGCATAAACTTCAAGGAAGTTTTTTTTTTTTTTAAGAACTCTAGTGTTCCAATGGCATTCGTTTTGATCCTGAACCAGGATTTGTAGTTGAATGGAAAATTTGTCTCCCTGGGGGAAGAGGATTTATCTGTGGGCAAGAAAGGAATGTGTACTTGTGAAAGCTGGCCAGAGGACTAATGATGGGAGTGAAAATGGCTGGACAGCTGGGTCTTTGAAGCCATATAGTTGATAGTGTTTCCAAGACTTACTGGCTAGATGCCAGGTTGGGGACATTCGTCAGTGGAACCAAACCAAAGAGCCAAATAGTTTCTTGATTTCAAGCACCCCTTTTTATTGTATTTTTTATTTCAGTCTACCGCTCTTACACATGTGCATGCACACACACATATGCACACACACAGGCACATGCACACACACACATACACGTGCACACATATGTGCGCACACATGCACATGCATATACACATGTGCACACACATGCACATGCGCACGCACACACACACACACATACACATGCACACACAGCATCCCAAAAGTCTTAGTTTAGCTTTGATAGCTTATTACCACTCCAAGACTTGTCTATATTCCATAGAGGCAGGTTGGTGAATAGAGACATGGTATGTGAGCCCAGAAGACAGTTTAAAATCCTACTTCTGACACATATGGACTGTGACCCTGGACATGTCATATAACCTCCCTCTCGGTTCCCCTGATTATAAAACACAAATGACTGACTTGCTTTGGTCATCCAGGAGTTCTCTATGCCAATGAAAACAAAGGTACAGGCTCCATACTGATATTAAGAAACCAGCGAATCACCGAGCATGTATTAAGCACCCACTGTGTGCCAGGCATTGTGCTAAATGTTGAGGCAGAAAGAAAGAGCAGAAACAGTCTTTGCCTTTTAGGTGCTTATCCCCTAATGCGGAGACAACATATGTAGATCAGAAAATTCAAGATAAATAGAGAGTATCTAGATGGAAGGTAACTTGAGGTGGGCTAGCACTAGCATCTGGGGGAAACCGGGAAAGGCTTCCTGGGGGCAGCGCTCCTGGAGATGAGTCTTAAAGTCATCTAAGGATTCTAAGAAACAGAGCTTGTGGGGAGAGCATTTCAGGCATGGAGAATGGCCAGTGCAAAGGCCTAGAGATGAGAGATAGGATGTTGTATGTAAGAAATAGCTGGCAGGCCAGTTTGACTGGATTGAAGAGTGAGTGGGATGTAAGAAAATTGGAAAGGTAGGAAAGAGCTAGCCCATGAAGAGTCTAAGTGGCAAATAAAGGACATCGTGTAGGTTACCTTATAGATGTGGAATTTATTGCAAAGAAATTCAGGGTCCATTTATTCCAATCCAGACATGAACAAGGATCTTTCTTCTACTTCTTAAATCAATGGTTTTGTACCCTCCATTTGAATTGAAGGGAACCCACTACCTCCTGAGGAAGCATATTCTTCTTCAGTCTGCTTCTGGATGATTCTAATTATAAATTGGTTTCCTCCTACACTAACTTCTTCCTTGTCCTGTCTCTGAAGCCCAACAGAATAAATTTAATCCCTCTCCAAAATGGAGACAACTATTACGTCTCCACAGTCTCTGGGCTGGATATCCTCAGTCCCTTCGATGATCTTTGGAATGACTCAATTTCCAGTTCTCTCTATTACGTCCCCTCAGTCTCTGGGCTGGATATCCTCTGTTCTTTCATCGATCTTTGGGATGACGCCATTTCCAGTTCTCTCTCCATCCTGATCACCTGCCTCTTTGTTGATTGCCATGTTCCATGTATAGTATTGATTAAAGCTTGACTCTCTGCTAAAGTCCTCCTCTGATGTCTTGCTGTGGTTCGGTTGTGAATCTGGGTTCCCAAAGCCTAGGCCACAGAGCATAACCTCTGGCCCATGCCACGCCCATTAGAATGGGAGCTCCCAGAGCAGAGGCACTGGTCGTTGCCCTTTCTTTGTGTGGACGGTGCTTAGCGTAGAACTTAGTGATGTTTGTTGAGCTGAGGAACCTGACTCCACAGAAGAGAAGCCACTTTGCTTACAGGTATTAAGTGACCAATGTAGGATTCGATTCCATATCTTAGGATCATAGAGATAGACCTCAGAGGCCCTTAGAGGTGATCTAATTCAAATCTGAATTTTATAGATGAGGAAGCTAAGGCTGGAGAAAAGGAGAGATTACATCATCACACAGGGAATAAGCCCCAGGAGAGAGATTTGGTTCAAAGGTATGGCCCTGGAAAGGACCATAGAGGTCACTTAATTCAATTGCACCTCCCCCGTCTCCCCCCCCCCCTACACACACACTTAACATTTGAACAAATGAGGTTCAGAAAGTTAAATGACTTCCCCAAGGTCACAAAGGTCACAAAGCACTAGCAGTGGGATTTAAATCCCAGTCTTCTGATTCTGGGACCAGGGTATTTTCCACTGCCCCTTGGACCTCACTGTCCTTTGTACCCTATACATGTAGGCCTGTTGTCCCAAGACCAGCCTAGCTAATTTTGGACTCACCATCCACAGGGCCAGAGGGTGGTGCCTCTTTCTGCCCCCAGGAACCCTCAAAGTCTCATCTCCCAAGTCATGAAAGAGTTGTAACCTATTTCAGTGATGCCCAAACCAATGAGATCACAGACTCTCCAAGCGCTGTGGTAATAATAGCTGATTGGTTTTCTGGCTGACATATTCATTTTTATTGAGTGACTGAGAATAGACAAATAACAGACTATAAGCTTAGGGGAGATGGCAGGGGGCAAGACATAACTTTCATGAATGTTACATATCTCATACATAATACTATTGCATCTCAGTTAAATACAAGTATAGAAATCCGAGAGAACAGGGGCAATTCATATAAACTGCGGCTTTATTTAGGTCCTGAAAGTAAATGGTTTACTGTGTTCCCAACAGACTCAAAGATAATAGATCTATTTGGTATCTCTCAATATGTCATGGTAATTAGAAAGGAAGAAAGCTTATAATGACCAGGTAATTCTCCCTTTCAAACGAGGAATAGTCTAACAATACATGAATTTCTAGGGCATTTCTAGCCTCAAGGCAATTTTCCTTACTCTTTGTTTTTCAAATAACATATCGAATATGATTTCTGAAAATGTCAACAAGTCGAAACTCACTGATGTAGAAAAATTCAATGTCCTGTATTGTCGTGAATGAAAGGGCTTGTTATTTAAAACAATGTGTTTTTCCCTGACGTTGGTGCTGGGCTCTACTGCGCAGCAGGCTAGCCTTGATTCTGGTGTTCAGAGTAACCCGACACAGATTTTTGCAAAGGGTTTCACATCATTTCGTTGGTCCAAATAAACTAAGCCTTTTTTTATTCCCAGCACTAAGCACAATGCCTGGCACTTAGCAAGCATCTAGAAGATGCTTTTGGATCGACTGACTGGTTTAGTAAGTGATGATAACACAATGCAACATTTGTGGTCCTGGTCAGCTTATGTCTAGATTGTTGGTGACCTTGCTTTGGTCTTTTCTGCTGGGACGGCAGTATAGATGGATGGCACACCTTGTCTGAGCCACACTGGATGACGGCTGAAGCCTTTCACCTTTGATGCCTTTCTGTGGGCATGTTCGCCATCTCTTACAGCCCTCGACTGGGTGCTGGGGATTCAAATACTAGAAGGAGTTTACATTATTACTGCAGGAGAGGAGACCCAAAATGCACACACATGAATAAATACAAGACAATTTTTGAAGGAAACTGCAGTAACCACGGTGGGGCCCCAGGAAGACAATGCTTGGAAAATGGCCCCTGAGCTTAGCCTGGGAGGAAGCTCAGGATTCTCAGAGGCAGAGACGAGGAGGGAGGATAGCTGAGCCTTTGGTTACTCAGATTAATTTCCTTTCACGCAAATGTTCTGAAACTGGATCATTCTTTCTCCCAGGTCCCTTCCAACCTTGACCTTCTGTGGCTTTCTTGTAGGCAATGACCAGGACTACAGGTTTCCCTTCATGAAAGAGGCAACTTTGTGATGGCTCTAAAGGGATATTCTTAGCTAAAGATGTCACAGCAATTCTAACTGTGGCATCACACAGGGAAAAGGTGCCGGAGTTAAATTCAGGGCATCTGGAGATGAATTACTGCTCTGCCAAATGTCACCTGTGTGACTGGGCAGGTCACTGTTGTCTCAGGCTCATTTTCTTCCTCTAAAATCAGAAGGGCTGGAATCGATAACCTCTGAGATCCTTTACAGTTTTGTCTGTGATTCCATGATTCAGTGTCTGCTCATTCATTCAACAGGCATTTATTAAGCATTGATTCTGTCTGAGGCATCATACTGTGGGTTAAGACAAATATCCCATTTGTCTATATGACCATGGACAAGTAAACCTTTCCTGGCCTCAGGATGTGAAGTGAGAAAAATGGAATAAATAGATGACTTCTGAAGTTCCTTTCAGGTCTAAATCTGATCCTGTGATGAAAGGAATTATGGCCCCTGCCCTTGGGGAGCTTCTGTTATTATACTGTGGAAAATTTCAAGCCAGATGCAAGAGCAGGATACTCAATATCATCAGGAGATCTGGCTTCCATGTCACATATAACTGTGGAACCCTGACCCTTGGCTTATGAACCTGTAAGATAACAGGGAAGGCTAGTATGTACATAGCACATACTAGCATATACTAGCTAGAACATACATACATAGCACATACTAGAACTTCCCAAATGTTACCTCATTTGACTCTCACAACAACCCCAGGAAGCAGGTAGATCTATCGTCATCCCCATTCTGCAGACGAAGAAACCAAGACAGAGAGAGCTCAAGATCTAGTAAATATCTGAGGCAGGATTCAAACTCAGGACTTCCTAATTCTAGGCCTAGTATACCGTTCACTGTACCACCTACTTGCATCAAATGAAGGGATTGGGCCTCCAAGTACAAATACATTTGCTGCCACTTGTCCATGCCCTGACCTGCTAATGTCAATGCTTGTAAGTCCTCCATCCATGGCATGGAGAACCATCTGCAGGAAAATAATCCATCGTGAGTAGCAGTGGCATCTTAGGGATGCTTAAATAGGAATTAAGGTCAAAGTAGGATTGGTTTCAGGGCCTTTCAAAAACCCTGACCTGAGGGCAATCCAAAAGAAGGAAGAAAACCATATTGTCCTGACTCTCTTGCTTTTTAAAAACCTGATGCCATTTCTATGGAAACCCCATAGATGAGGTGGACCTTTATATGGTGTGATACTTTGGGATTCACCAGTTAGATGCATTCCATAGGATTGGTGTAGTAGGAAGGCCGAATTTATGGTCTCAGATATAATCACGTATATGTTTGAATGGTTTGAAATCGCAAGGTGTGAGAGATTCTCTAAGTAGAAAGCAACAAAACATTTATTTAGGCCCCACAGCAGCAGATCTGCGAACCAGCCTCCCCATTCCGACATCTTGACAAAAAGACTCCAGGCCCAGTAACAAGAGTAACCAGAAGGCCTCAGAAAAACAAGATAGTATTTAGCCAAATCATATTTACTGGCCTCAAGTCCTTGCTCTCACTCTTGGATCTACACACGGGTCGGCTCTGCTTCCGCAGCTTCCTGCTTTGGCTTCCGCTTCGCAGCTGAGCCTCTGGCATTGTCAAGCCCCGCCTCAACGACCAGAGACCATTGGTTCCCGAGTTGGCCCCTCTTAAGTCATTAATCTACACCCACACAGGTTTCACACCTGATAGGGCTTTGGGCCTGGGGCTTAGCACTTAACAGCTGAAAGTACTTTCACTCAAAGTAAACAAAAGCCAAACTCCTCAGGTGCTAAGGAGCCCATTTTGCCTTACCAACACAATTGGGGAGAAAAGGGATCAGATATTAGGAAATTCAGAAACCTTAGAGGTAATTCGCTCTGACTCCCTCATTTCACAGAAGAGGAAAGCGAAGCATAGCAAGAAGTGATAAAGTCATTGATTCATAACTTGAAAGCTAGAAGAGACCTTGGAGACAAGCTAGTACAACCTCTTCAGTTTACAAATGAGGAAACTGAGGCCAGAAGAGGAAGTGGTTTTGGATCATAGGACTAGATTAGAGTGGGATGGGACCTTAGTGACATTCTAGTCCCAGCCCCACCAGGGGCATTCTATCAAATCCAATGAAAAAATATTTAAATAAACACCTTGCACTGAATACCGGGTAATAAGTTCTCTGAGGACAGGGATGGTATCATTTTTTATGTGTTAACTTCCAATTCAATTCAATAAGCAGATATTAATAATAACAAACAGTTACATAATGCCTTAAAGCCTGCAAAGTATTCTAAACACATGATATTATTTGAGCTTTATAACAACCCTTTGAGGTTGGTTTAGTGCCATGTCATTGTTATCCCCACTTCATAGATGGAGAAACTGAAGAGGTTAATAATGTGCCCAGGTCACACGGGTCGTAAGTGACAGGCGACCTTTGAACCTCAGATCCTCCTGACTCCAAGGCCATCTCATTGACCACTATGTTAAGCGGCCTCTGTTAAATGCTTTTCTGGAAAAAACAAAACAAAACAGAACGCAGTGTCAGACAAATATGAAAAACACGTCCTGCCCTCGGGCTTCTTGCAGGCTGGTAGAAGCCCTGCGTGCCTTGCACCAAGCAGTGGTATAATAAGTATTTATTGAATTGATCTGGCCTATAAAGTAGCTTGTGTCCCAGTGCGGGGGGGGGGGGGGGCC
>JAQQSZ010004408.1:0-14161 GCA_028646595.1 Phalanger gymnotis | reverse complement strand
ATATCTATCTATCTATCTATCTATCTATCTATCTATCTATCTATCTATCTATGTATATTCCCTTCAGCTACCATAATACTGAGGTCTCATGAATTATATACATCATCTTTCCATGTAGGAATGTAAACAATACAGTTCAACTGTAGTAAGTCCCTTATGATTTCTCTTTCTTGATTACCTTTTCATGCTTCTCTTGATTCTTGTGTTCGAAAGTCAGATTTTCTATTCAGCTCTGGTATTTTTACTGAGAAAGCTTGAAAGTCCCCTATTTTATTGAAAATCCATATTTTGCCTTGGAGTATGATACTCAGTTTTGCTGGGTAGGTGACTCTTGGTTTTAATCCTAGCTCCATTAACCTCCAGAATATCATATTCCAAGCCCTTCTATCCCTTAATGTGGAAGCTGCTAGATCTTATGTTATTCTGATTGTGTTTCCACAATACTCAAATTGTTTCCTTATGTCTACTTGCAGTATTTTCTCCTTGATCTGCGAGCTCTTGAATTTAGTGACAATATTCCTAGTTTTCTTTTTGGGATCTTTTTCAGGAGGTGATCAGTAGATTCTTTCAATTTCTATTTTACCCTCTGGCTCTAGAATATCAGGGCAGTTCTCCTCGATAATTTCTTGAAAGATGATATCTAGGCTCCTTTTATGATCATGGCTTTCAGGTAGTACAATAATTTTTAAATTATCTCTCCTGGATCTATTTTCTAGATCAGTGGTTTTTCCAATGAGATATTTCACATTGTCTTCTATTTTCTCATTCCTTTGGTTCTGTTTTATAATATCTTGATTTCTCATAAAGTCACGAGTTTCCACTTGCTCCAGTCTAATTTTTAAGGTAGTATTTTCTTCAGGGGACTTTTGGATCTCCCTTTCCGTTTGGCTAATCCTGCCTTTCAAGGCATTCTTCTCCTCATTGGCTTTTTGGAGCTCTTTTGCCATTTGAGTTAGTCTATTTTTTAAGATGTTATTTTCTTCAGTATTTTTTGGGTCTCCTTTAGCAAGTCATTGACTTGTTTTTTTCATGGTTTTCTCACATCACTCTCATTTTTCTTTCCAATTTTTCCTCTACTTCTCTAACTTGCTTTTCCAAATCTTTTGTGAGCTCTTCCATTGCCTAGGACCAGTTCATATTTTCTTGGAGACTTTTGATATAGGCTCTTTGACTTTGTTGACTTCTTCTGGCTGTATGTTTTAGTCTTCTTTCTCACCAAAGAAAGATTCCAAAGTCTGAGTCTGAATCTGAGTCCGTTTTCTCTGCCTGGCCATATATCCAGCCAACTACTTGACCCTTGAGGTTTTTTGTCAGGGTATGACTGCTTGTATAGTAGAGAGTACTTTGTCCCAAGCTTGAGGGCCTGTGCTGTTGTTTTCAGAGCTATTTCTACACAGCAAGCTCTGCCACACCACCGGTCCCCCCCCCACCCCCCACCAAGAACTGACAATCTGGACTGGACTCAGATTCAAGCTGGCTCTGCACTGCCACTCAGATCTGCTACTTAATTCTTCCTACCAGGTGGGCTTGGGGCCAGAAGCAACTGCAGCTGTAGCTCTGGAAGCAGCTTCAGAGCTGCACCACCTCCGCTGCCCCATGGGTAGTAGCTGAACCATGAACTCCTTTCACTCTGCCCTCGCAGATTTTCCCACTAACCTTATCTGTCTTTGGTGTTTGTGGGTTGCAAAGTCTGGTAGCTGCCACAGCTCACTGATTCAGGGTGCTAGGGCCTCCTCCACCTGGCTCCTATTCTGGTTGGTCTGGGAGCAGCCCACGCTGGGCTCTGCTCTGATCCACTCCCAGCTCCTTTCAATAGACCTTACCCAGTGACCATCCAGGCTGTCCTGGGCTGGAGTCCTGCTTTCCTCTGCTATTCTGTGGTTTCTGCAGCTCTAGAATTTGTTCATAGCCATTTTTATAGGTTTTTAGAGGGACCTGGGGGGAGCTCATGTAAGTCCCTGCTTTCTAGCTACCATCTTGGCTCTGCCCCTAAAATGAAAATTATTGATGGCTATGATCTTGAACCCACAAAGTCCTAATATCCATGATCCTGTTAGCAAGAAAAGAGGTCTTTCATTTTCATCCTTATTCCTCGCATTCCAGAAGCTGGGCTACAGGGCTAGTTGTGGGTCCTATGCCACTGAAACTATTTCCTGTCCTCCCTCCTGAGCCTTGAGTGGTTATATCTTGGTTTAAACTCCAGCTCCCAGCATATCCAGAGGCTCAGGTTTTAGCAGTGAAATGGACATGGTACCCTAGTCATAGAAGCTGCTCAGCCACTTTTTTCCGCATTAGAGTCTAGAGTTCTCCAGGAAATCTGGCTTCTTCATTTCACTTAGAGTTTACTTATAGAATACCATCAGATGGGGCTTAAGCTCTCAATAAGGAAAGGCCTTCCAAAGGTCATGATTTGGAGAAAAGTCTATAATGATTCTGGCATGAATAAAAGATGCCATTCCCACAAGAACTGCTTTGTGGTGAGCAGCATCGAGAAGAACTGTTGCTTCTTGGGTGAAGGGAAGGGATCCAGCGAAGTTGCATCTTGAGGCTTCACTTAGACATTAGGTCATTAAAGCAGACACTTGGCCGTATGGTGTCTGAAATTGTGACTGTGTTTTGGTTGGACTCTCTCTCTGTATCATTTGAAAGGCTTTTCTCTATAAATATTTCTCATCCCTCTGTCTCTGTAAACAGGCTTATTTTAATCTGTTGGCTGATATACCATTAGATATGTAACATTTAAATCTATGCTTTGTACAAGGCAACCATTTAAAGGCTCTTATTTATGAATTAAGTTTGTGCTCTGAATAGCTGGAAGAAGTTCCAAAGGCATGCTTGAGACTTTCCAACTGTTCTAAATAAGGAGTTTTAGTTTTCAGAGCTTCCAAGACCCTTCTACCTCATTTCTCCAGTTTGAAAATGTTAACCTTTAGTGCCTTGTAGAAGTAGTGCCGAGAGGTCACAAACCAGGTAAAAATCAGACATTTCAGTGGTAGCCATGCTTCCTTTCTAGGACTGCTGGCAATGTCTCATGGAATTTTGAATGTCACAAAACATGGGGTGAGAACCATTTTTTTTTCCTGTAGGAACACAGTTATATAAGCAGCTAGATGGTGCAGTGGATAGAGTGCTGTCCCTGGAATCAGGGAAACCTAAGTTCAAACCTGGCCTCAGACACTTACTAGCTGTGTGACCCCAGGGAAGTCATTCAATGCTGTTTACCTCAGTTTCTTCATCTGTAAAATGAGCTGGAGAAGGAAATGTGAAACCACTCCATATCTTTGCCAAGAAAACTGCGAATAGGGTCATGTAGAGTTGAACATGGCTGAAATGATTCAACAATGACAAGAATAAACACATACACACACACACACACAAAACCTTTGGTAAACACCTTTGTGGAAATTGTGGCTCTTTCTACAATTAATGGCATACTTTTCAATTCAAAAGTAATGTCAGGAAAGTGTGTATATGTGAGTCTTTGAGAATTTCCTTCCTAAAAGGCACTGCTCATGTCCTCATGATGCCCTCAGAGAGAGTAAGGAATATTTTCCCCATCCCCTTGGCTACCACTGGAGTTGTCCCAAAGATGCTACTTATGACCTTAGGAGAATGGGCTCACATCTCAACTTAATTACAAAAAGCACTTGCACAATAGTACACAGAACATTAAAAAATATAAAATTAAAAACTCCAAGAAGGCAACTTGTCCTGGGACCATTTTAATTGGACTGCCATTGAAGATAATGACATCATTAATAATAACCTTATAGAAAGAAGACTTGTCTGTAGTGCTCCAAGGTTTGTAAAATCCTTTACAAATATCTTATTGTAGAATCACAACAACCATGTGATATAGGCATAATTCTCCCCATTTTCAGAGAAGGAATTATTCTCAGAGAGTTTATGTGATCAGGTTCATGGAGCTGGGAAATGGCTGAAGTAGGATTCAACTTTAGGCTTTCCCGACTTCCAGTACGGCATTCCATCTACTTTGCCATACGGAATATTAAAATCAGAGTCGGTAAACATTCGTTAAACACCTACTATGTGCCAGACACTATGCTAAGTGCCAGGGATATAAAAAGTGCTGTAAGACAATTCCTCCCCTCAAGGAGCTGACAATCTGATGGAGGAAGACAGCATAGAAAACAAATTATGACAGACACATTGCTTTGTAACTGTAGGGTGAAGTTCCAGAGAAAGGTATTATCGAAAGAGATTTGAATGAATTCATACACAGCTAAACCAGTCCATTTTAGCGCCCACAGTTATTTGTTCATATAGAGTACATCTACACAGGGCAAAGAATATTAATAGGCTATTCTCCACCTCATATAATCAGAGTGAGTTGGTGTTGTTCAGTTCTTTTCTGTTGTGTCCAATTCTTCATGAGCTTATCTATGATTTTCTTGACAGAAATACTAGAGTGATCTGCCATTTCCCTCTCCAACTCATTTTACAACGGAGGAAATTGAAGCAAACATGGTTAAGTGATTTATCCAAGGTCACAGTGCTAGTACATGAGGGCACATTTTAACTCATGAAGATGACTCTTTCTGATTCCAAGCCCAGTGCTCTATCCACTGCACCACCTAGCTGCCTCATCAGAACAGATAGCCAAACAAAACTTGAAGTTATTCCTCATGTTCTTTAGGGAATTCTAAAGTTTGTGTGTCTGTGGTGAACAGATGTGTTCCCTACTAATCTGTGTTCCCTGTGCTGTGGTGCCACATCACTGGCTTTAGTGTCAGGAAGACCTGACTTAAAATTTCAACCTCAGACACTTGTCATGTGGCCTTGGAAAAACCATAGAAACTCCCAGCCTCAGTTTCCTTCTCTGTAAAATGATATATAATCATAAAAAACACTAAGACCCATCACACTTATCTCCCAGAGCAGTTAGTTGTAAGGAACTCAGAATCATAGATTTACATCTGGAAGTCCATTTTTTACAACACTTTCATTTTACAGATGAGAAATTTGAAGCTGGGAAAACTTATGTGACTTGCCTGGTAGGATCTGAGGCAGGAATTGAGACTAGATTTTCCTGATTCTGAGTGCCGTGCCCTCTCCACTTACCTCCCTGCCCCTCAAACAGGATAATATGGCCAAAGTACTTTGTATACTTTAGAGAGCTGTATAAATGTCAGGTACTATTTGCTGAAGATTGCCTTTTCTGAATTTCATAGGGGCACTCTATTTATTAATGTCAACTTGGCAAATATGGAGGTGGGGGGTATGTTTTTCTCAAGACTGTGGTTAAAGCCACATCTCCCATAATTCCTAGAAGTTATTAATGCATTCAGGGTGATCAGTCGTCTGGCCAGGTGTTTTGTTTCCTTTTCAGAACAGCTTAACTTGCCTTCTGGAACAAACACTTTGGGGTCGAGGTTTGTTCTCTCATTCCTTCTGGGATAGGCTGTGCAGCTGCCTGGAGGGAGAGCCCAGGCACATTCAGTCGGGCTCCCTCTCTCAGAAAGGAGCAAGCCCCCTCCCCCTTTTCTGTTATTGTTTTTCCTCCAGGATGGCATGTTTTATTCATTTGGCTCTTGTCTCTTTCCCTTTCCACATCAAAAAAGGATTTTGTCTCCTTCCTTGTGGTTGATGTCTTTCTTTTGAAATATTTTGGGAGGTGTTTTCCCCTTCTCCAGTTTTTGCCCTCTTCAAGTTCTTTTCTCTTTCTTTGTTACTGTCTCAGCTTTGCCAGTCAGAGTTGGCCTGGCTTTTATCTTCCCAGGATCCGATTTCAGCAGTCTCAGAGCATCATTTATCACTCTTCGCCTCATTTACCAGCTACACTTTGAAGTGTTGAATTAACTGTCATGGAGGGGAGAAAATGGAAAATTTGCAAAGCTGTGATTTCACCAGAAGTGCAGGTCTAGTAATCTCAGGGCTTCATTATGATTCTATTACAGCCTCAATGGAGGCTGGTGTAAAACAGTCCCCCTTCCCCCGTAAATATTTACATTTGCTTCTAGTTTGGGTTTTGTTTGTCTTCTCTTTTTCTAATTTGGAAAGGCTAAATACCCTCCGCTTTGAGGATTTCACACTAATGCTGAGCATTTTTCAAGGCCATGTCCCATGGGGGTCTTGATGCC
This sequence comes from Phalanger gymnotis, assembly GCA_028646595.1. Classification (NCBI taxonomy): domain Eukaryota; kingdom Metazoa; phylum Chordata; class Mammalia; order Diprotodontia; family Phalangeridae; genus Phalanger; species Phalanger gymnotis. The sequence continues at coordinate 8,060 of JAQQSZ010004408.1, read as the reverse complement.
CATACACAGATGTCTTTTCAGTGTTCACAATTTTCCTTGTTCTGTCTGCATTAGGAGTTTTGAAACTTCTCTGTGTCATGGACCTCTTTGGTGTCTGGTCAGGTCTGTGGACCCCATCTCATAAGAATATTATTATATCCATCAAATAAAACTATATAGGGATGCAGAGAAAACCAATGAGATTGAAATAAAACTGATAAAAATATGTAAAATTCATGAACTTCATGAAATCTCTTCAGAGATAGCAGTCTATGAATGCCCAATCTATACAGAATAGTTCTATTGGTATATTGCAAGGGGATTACTATATACGCCATCTTTTTGCCCACATGATAGGTCCATGAAAGGGTGAGATATGTTTAGTATATATGTGCATAAGGGCAGGATTGATGGAGAAAGTAGTGCCTAATCTTGGCCTTGAAGGGAGTTGGAGTTTTCAACATGGATGTAGAGAAAATATGACTAAAGTGCAGGCAGAGGGCTCCATGGAAGTACAGTATAATATTGGGGCATAAAATAAACAAAACTAGTGTAAAATATAACATGGAATTTCAAACAGATATTGATTTATAATTGTAGAATTTCAAGCTGGAATGGACCTGAACAAGATACCCAATCCACCAGCCCTTCCCATTCTATAGATGAAACTGTGGCCCACAAGGAGCAAGTGATTTCCTGGAGGTTGCCCAACTTGTCACTAGCCCAAATGGGAATCAAAACAAGATCCTTCCATGACAAATTAAATGCTCCTTCCATTGCCTCCTATATAGCATTGCTGTCTTTAAGATTTTTAAAACAATTGATTTTCATTGTTTTTGAAGGCACATAATAGGCTAATTAATAATTTGACTATTACTTTTCCCTCTTTGTAATGAAGGCTAACACTTTTTTGTCTGCAGGCACCATCTAAGTTGTGTAAAGAGGTAAGAATACTTGGTTTGCTGTCACAAGACATGAATTCAAATTCTAACTCTTTAGCTGGTCCTTGTGGGAGTCAATTCACCTCTATGGGGCTCAGGTTCATCTTCTGTGACATCCATAGGTTGGACTGGGTGGCCTCCCTGATCAAAATCCAATGCTCCGAGCTCCGGCACATTATAACGCAGCAAGCTCATTTAGGGAGCCTCACAGCAGAACCATTGTAGAAACTTAGTCCTCAGTGGGGCTGGTGGACCTAGAAGGCACAGTTACAGGCTACCATGTGATCTGAAACTCTTGAACAAGACTCCCATGGAAAACTCAGAGTGGAAAGTTCATTGTCCTTTCTGCTCATCTCCAAAGGTTGACCTTGGAACATAGACAGAGGACCTGTGCCTGACTGCCTGTCTTGATCTTGAACCAGAAGCTCCACTACATTGCCCCCACTCCTCTCTAATGACCTAACCAGGTATCTGGCTTTGATTTTGTCCATCCCTCTTTGGGAAAATCAGCTGGTCTCCTTCTTGCCACTTTGCAAGTGATGCACCTGTGGACTTTGAAGGACTTAGCTCTCTAGAACAGAGGGCACTCTTATTACAGACACAGAGCTACTGAAGTGAGCAGATTCCAATGCCAAGCCAGTTAGAGTTGAGCAGTTACAACTGGATCTTCCTCACACCACTGAGTTTTTATGAGAGAATCATGGAAATTCCACATCTGGAAAGAACTTCAGTGCTGACCTAGTCTAATCAATATTTGAAAAAGGAGTCCCAACTATGACAAATTCAGCAAATGGTCAGGCATCCAGCCTTTATTTAAAGACCTCCTAGGACGAGAAGGCCACCACCTCCCTAAACAGCGTACCAGACTTGGTGGACAGTTCTCTTGGTTTGGAAGATTTTCCTCACATCGAGTCTTAGTTACCCTCTCTGCAGCTTCTACAAACTTTTATTAGTTCTGTAGTCTAGAGCATGGTTTGCCTGAGAAAATTGAATGCCCCCCCCCATCTTCCAGACCGTGGTCTCATTAGTAAGCCAGTGTTTCTTGTTCAAGGAAGCAAAAAAGAAATGCTAATTGGAGACAAATTGTATTTGAATGGTGTATTTGCTGGGGTCAGTTTGGGTTGGAAGGGGCTATGACTTCATAGGTACAGAGAGCTCTCAGTTAAGAAACTCCTTCTCTCTTAACGTAGATTGCCACCTGCTCTAGAACGTATAGTCTTCCTTTCCTTTTTAATGACTAGGAGCGAAGTGAGACCCTACAGGTAGAGAAGGCTGCACGTATGACTGGAGGGCTTGCTATTGTGTGAGCTGAAAGGAAGCAGAATAGATACGTCTACCCCTACTTCTCTTCCACAATTCTGCAAGGAAGAATTTTATTCTGGCCAAAAGCAAAAGTAAGAAGCTGGGGCTGGAAACCACTGTTCTGTCCTAAAAGAGAAAGTACTAGGCTAGTAGTATATCTATCTGCTTTCTTAAATATTCTTAGTCTAGGGGACATGATCAGGGTCTGTCTAAATTCTGGTCACTTTGTCATGGGTGGGGGAGGGAATGAGAAACCCAAGCTCTATATCCAAGGCTTGGTGCTCCTTTCCCACTTAATACTAGTTCCACAATGAACACACATAGAAAACAGCAAAGACATTCATTTATCCAAGTCATAGCAAAACAGAAACCAGAAGAAGGATATCTACCAGATGATACAATGCAAAGTTTTCCTATAGAGAGCAAGGTAGATTAACTCACCTAAGAGATAGTATCCTGGATCTCATCTACAAACTCTCTAAAGACTCTAGGGTAGCAAGACAGGGATAGGGACATGAGGGAGACTGCCACCTTCTCTCATGTCTTCCCAGAGTCTTTCCTTCAGTAATCTGAAAGGGACTTGGCCTCTTCCATCTGTTTTCTTGAAGCTGGACTGTGCTGGAAAAAAGTCTTTTGTTTAGGGAGTCCTAAAGGGTGACTACCACCCAAAGAATCTCCAAAGAGGGACTAGCCCAGAACTGAACTTCTGGCTGCTAACTAACTCTGCCCTGCCACTCAGAAAGAGTGGGGCTTTTATCTCCAACACTAAGGAGAGAGTTCTGTACCAAAAGGCTTCGGACAGACTAGAATATCCTCTCTCTCTCTCTCTCTCTCTCTCTCTCTCTCTCTCTCTCTCTCTCTCTCTCTCTCCCTCTCTCCCTCTCCCTCCCCCACATGCATTTTACTATGAGCAGCTAATTTCAAAAAATGTGTATCTTCATGTTCAAAGAATATATATATATACATATGTATATATATATTAAAGACTATATATGGAACTGAATTTCTTTTACATTTTAAAAAGTATATACTTAATAAGGTAAAAGTGCCCACATTGCCCTGCTTGCCTCTGTCCACATCTCTATTTCTTTGTGTTCTCTTTCATGAACTTTTTAAGGTTCGATTCCCCATTAACCATCCAATCTCTTCCGCCCTACTCTTCCCTTTCTAAAAAAAGTTTACCTTATTACAAATAAAAACAGGAAAAAAACCCACTAATTTACCAATTGGCCATATCTAAAATTTTTATTCGATTGTCTACCTATAATCCTTCAACTCTTTGCAATGAAGCGGGGATTAATTTCATTAGTTTCTTCTGAATGTTCCAATGAGTGTCAAAGGTAGGACCTATATTAGGGCTTCCTGACTCTGAGGATCACGCTGTATATGTTTTACCACACTGGTCTGTACCAATCTAAAGAAATTTTCATCCCATCAATCAGAGTTCTGAAGTCTTTATGAATTATTTCCCTCATAATTATTATAGCTGTTATGTAAATTATTTTCCATATTTTGTTCCCTCCATTCCCAGGAATTCAATTTAAATTAATAGACAAAATTCATAACCAGTAAAGTTATAGAATGTAAGATGGATTCATAACTCATTATCTTTTTTGTAAATTATCTGTAAAACCCCAACAAAAAGACAAGAAGAATGAATTGCATTTAAAATTCCTATAGTATATATGAAATATCTGAGTCCAAAGATAAACACAGTAATTATATGACAAGTAGAAAACATTATAGAGATACTACAAGGTATATCATTGAATTGCTCCTGGTTTCTACGTACCAGTATCATTCACACTAATTTACATATTCAATGACATATGAATCAAGCTACCAAAGTATAACTGTGTATAAATAGACATAACTAAAACAAAATTGATATGAAAGAACAATAGCTCTAGAATCTTAAAAGATAATAGTGGGGACAAATTTGAGAGAAAAGTGGTCTCACAGTACTAGATCTGAAGTTTTATTACAATGTAGTATCAAAACAATCCTATTTTAAAAATAGAAGAGTTCATCAACGAAAGAAGTTAAGTGATCATTATCCAGAAGCAATTGAGCACAGTGGCACAATGTTCAGTACATTTAAGGACACAATGCACTGAGTTAAGGCCTTGTTATTCAATGAAAACTTCTGAGAGAATTAAAAGGAATTCTGGGGAGAAAAAGCTTTAGACCAATATCTCACACCATATCCCACAATAAGCTCCAAGTGTATATGCTAGATATCAAAGGTCACATCTTAAACTAATTAGAGGAGAATGGAAGATGATTCCTTTCACAAGTATTGATCGAAGAGTCTTCTACCAAACAAGGGAAAGGGAAGCTCACAGGAGAGAAAATGGGACAATTTTGATTATATAAGTCAAGAAGTTTCTTTTTTTTTTAGATTTCAAACAAAAGTAATGTAATTAGAATTAAAAGGGTAATGCTATATTAAAGAAAAAAATCATTCCAAAAATATCTAAGAAGAAATGCCGGGAATTCATTCAATTATATGAGAATAAGAGCCATTCCAGCTGTTGATAAATGGTCAATGCAGTTCTCAAGGAAAGAAATTCAAGCTACCGACAACCAAATGAATAAATGTTGTAAATCGCTAATCATCAGAAAAGTACAACTCATAATTATTGACTCGACAATGATGCCACAAATGGAAAATGAAAAGTGTTGAATCTGGAAATTACAAATATTTGAATCTGGAAATAAAAGAAATTGCAAATGTTGAATCTGGAAATAAAGATACTCAAATGTTTTCTTGGTTAAGCTATGCATTGGTTAATCATTCTGGAAAGCAATTTGCCAACTATACCCACAAAGTCACTAAACTATGCATGCCTTTGACCTGGAGATGCTGCTACTAGTTTTATACCCTAAAGACATTAAAAACAGAGAGGAAGGACCAATAGATATTCAAATTATTGATCGTTGCATTTTTTGGTTATATCCAAGAAGTGGAAATTAAGGGAGTATCCATCAATTAAAGAATGGCTGAACACATTATGATATATGAACACAATATAATATTATTTTAGTGTAAGAAATGATGAAAAGGCCAGATTTAGAGAAACCTGGGTAGGTTTAGATGAACTGATATGAAGTGAGGCGAGCAGAACCAGGAGAAGGATTTACACGATAGATATAATAATACCAAAGAAAACTCCAAGCAATTCATTGAACTGACCAATCATAGTTTCAAAAGACTGATGATGAAACATGCCTCCCACCTGTTAGTGGAGGATCTACATATGCAGACAGGGTCAACATATGTCTTCATTTTGTTAGACTCTTTGTATTTGCTACAAGGGAGGGATTTCATTTTGGATGAGGAGGGAGTTGGGGGAGAGTTATAGGGTGGTGATAACACGAAAGAAGGAAAAAAATTAAAAAGAATGCTAATGAAATATTAAATATACATGGGTGAGAACAGAAGGAAGTCCTGAAAAGAATACATACAAGGAAATGTTGGTAATATAATGTTAAATTAAGACATAAAATAAAATTACATATATATATATATACATTATATATATATATATATATATACAATGGATTCATAGTTTCATATGATACATCTGTGTAAGAAAACATTACTTTCTCAAAAAATATGTGAATAATTTAATTCCATTTAGCAAAAAGAATATTAAATGCCTACTGTGTGCCAGTATATGTTAATCCTTGAGGCCAGGCACTGTCTTAGGTAGTGGGATTAAAAAAAGACAAAAACAAAATAGTCCTTACAATCAGGAAAATGGTATTCTACCATTTAAAAAGAAAATGAACTTGTGACATGACAAGGAAGATTCAATAGCCAATGATGAGTCCTAGCGCTCCATTGTTACCATCAGGAGAACACAAGGAAAACCCCTAGGATCTTTAGTGAAGCCATTTTGGTGAACTTGTGGCAGGACATGAGCCAGAGTAGCATGGGATACACAGGTATGGATGGGCTTGCAAATGCATATTGAAGAGATTATCCACATTGACGAGATCATATGCTCTGGGCATCCTCAATATATTCTTTAAATGGGAAGAACATCCAGACATTTCACCACATTGAAGAAAATAAAGTTCAGGTCACTATTTGACCAGAATTCAGAGGAGCCCAGGGAAAACATAAAATGGTCTCAGTGCCATTTTGTCTCTAGTGCCATTTGGTCTTCTAAGAAGAAAAACAATTATCCATTATGAAAAGTGAAGATCTCAGAATAATTTGAAAATCTTTTGCATCTCACATCATCTGTCCTGGTTCAGGAATTCATTATAATTGTATTAAGAAATTGGGTTATCCTTTCAAAGTTCTCTTTGATTCTAAGTGTGCATGTATTGTTTACTACTATTTCTTTTAATCAATAAAATTATAAAATATAAATGTCTCTTGAGATTTAAAAACAATACAACTCCCCCCAAACTTACAACAGTTCCCAAATGAAATAGCATTTTCCTTTGAAAGTCAAAGAAACTGCAAAACCCCCAAATCTGGAATCTGTTATTGTCCTCCTCACAATTGTTCTCGCATCTTAAAAGAAACATCCACACACTCTTTCATTTTGAGGGAAAGGGAAGGCAATTCATTCTTAAAATTTATTACAAAGAACACTTGTAATTAGAATAACATGCCAACATTTTGAGCTTTCATACTGTTAAATACAAGAACAGTGGTGAAGGGGAAACCTCAAACATTTGGTATTCTTGTTCCCAAGTTTTTGGTTGCTAATCAGATGTTCAGACTGATTTATCACAACACAGGTTTTCAACCAAGTGATTTGATTTGATATTCTTGAGTTCATCTTTCCATCTTTGAAAAAATGTTTCTATTCCTGTCCTCTCGTAGATTCATTGGATGTAGAGCTTGAAGGGCCATGGCGAGTTTTTGTCACATCCTTCATATCATAGATGAGGAAACCAAAGCCCATGGAAATAAGGTCAATTGGGAAAGTTCACAAGGATAATATGGCAAAGCTTCAATCTGTCCCCAGGTGTCCTAACTCTAAATCTACTGTGATTTCCACTATGCCACAGGAAAGAGACACCTTCAATTAGTCCTCATAAATCGATTTATAAAATTGTATTATGCATCAATTCACATTTGAGGTATGTTAGGGAAATGTATGACTTAATGGAAATACATGGTTAATCCTTTCTATTTAGCACAATTCAATAAGCTATTCCATTAACTTATTAATGAATGAAAGGCCCTGTGCTATTTGTGCAAAGGGCCCCTGCCAGAAAGACCTTAGGGTACACAGATAAGGAAAGGCAATTCACTCAAAGACATGACTAGTATTGGCTCATTCATTTAATGGTTCCTGCATGTCCCTATTGCTAGTGTTACTGAAAAATGAAAAAGAAAATAAAAAGGAAAGGACAAAGGCAAAGTTCGCAGAGCCCTTCCGATAACTGTCATTTTCTGTTTTTGTTATCTTTGCCAAGCTAATGAATGTGAAGTACATGTTACTGATGATTTGGAGCATTTATTTATTTAATTGTTAGTACCTTGAATTTCTTTCCTTGAGAACTCTCTGTTCATATGTTTTGATTATTTATCTACAGAGGGAATGGCTCTTACTTTAATAGAAGGCAAAAATAATTGTGATGTCGAAATGCAGTTGAGTAAGATAGGATGAGATGGGAGAGGCCATCTTGACTTTTCTTGGATCCTTAAGGCCTCTTTTAATTCTCATTGCATCTGTGGCAGATCATTGAAGTACATATTGAATTTTTCAAGATTAAAAAAGAAAAACATTCTGAATATAATAAAGTTCTTCTCAGGCAATAGGGGTTGTAGTTTTGTTATAAAGCTCAGATCTAGAAAACATAAATATC
>JAQQSZ010004407.1:0-14161 GCA_028646595.1 Phalanger gymnotis | reverse complement strand
TAGAATGGGGTACATTATCTCACATAAAAGTGGCAAGAAAAAGCAGTTTTGTAGGAAGAGAAGAGAAGGCAGGTGAGGGGGAATGAGTGAATCTTGCCCTCATCAGATGTGACCTGAAGAGGGAATACTATACATAATCAGTTGTGTATCTTACCACACGGGAAAGAAGGAGGAAGAAGATAAAAAAAGGGGGGATGATAGAAGGGAGGGCAGATGGGGATGAAGATAATAAAAAACAAACACTTTTGAAAACAGACAGGGTCAAGGGAGAAAATTCAATAAAGGGGGATAGGTTAGGAAGAAGCAAAATATAGTTAGTCTTTCACAACATGAGTATTGTGGAAGGGTTATACATAATGATACGCATGTGGCCCATGTAGTGGCCACTGTAGTAGAGCACTGGCCCTGGAGTCGAGAGGACCTGAGTTCAAATCTGGCCTCAGATACTTGACACACTTACTAGCTGTGTGACCTTGGGCAAGTCACTTAACCCCAGTTACTCTGACTTCTTCCCCTCAACAAAAAGAAAGAAAGAATCAGCCACAAGCTAAGCTGCTACAGGATCATATAGTTAAGGAAATGTTTTAATACTGGGACCTAATTCGTAGAACCAAAATCTAAAGCTGGATAGGACCTCAGGGTCTATCCAGGCCAACCCCCTTATTTTACAGATGAGGAAACCGAGGACCACAGAAGTTACTTGACCAAATTCACACAAGTAAAAAGGTGAAATTTGAACCCATGTCCCCTGACTCCATAATGAGTGCTTTGTTTATAGTACCATACAAGAAATATGTTAAAAGACTCAATTTTCTTCTTAGCTAAGTTTAAAAGAATTGAAAAATCTCATCAGCAAATTAATCAAATATTCAGTAAACATCTATTGTGAATCTATCACTTTGCTAGGTACTAAAGAATATACCTTGAAGCGGTATGAGTTCTCTACTTCTTTAAAGTACATTCAATGAGTTCCACAAGGTGAGCTACCATTGTCAACGGGAAGATGTGAGAGAAGCTGAAGAAGAGTGCCATGTTTTCATTTCTAATTCCCCCTGACAAATTGCCATGGCAACTCAAGTTAGGTCCTTAAAGTACATCAGGTTTAAGGCAGAAGGAGGGAGGGGAAGCTGTGAATGGATCTGGAGTCCCTTTAGGACTCTGAAATATCATTTAGTTGAAGTCATTGGCATACCCACCAATTCAGATGTACTTAATGACTTCTATGTGCCCAGAATTGTGCAGTAGGCAGGGGATGAACATAATTTGATTTGTTTTCTAGCCTTTTAAGCAGAAGAATTAGAAGCAAACACTATTTAACTCAAAGTATAATTTTATCTGAAGGAAGTAGAAGATACTGGAAAGATCTTGTGGCCATATTTTAATGTTAAAGGGAAGACTCAACTTCTCAGCTCTTGAAAACTCATTCTTTTTGACAATGAATATCCCATTCTAGAATTCTCTGTAGGAGGAAATAACTTGTTTTGGTTCTTATTGCCTAATCTAGTACCTTCTTAATTGTCTCAGATCAAGGATGGGAAGCTGTAATGTAGGTGATCTAGTGTTCTAGTTACTCCATAAGCATTCACATCGAACTTTGAAATCTCTGTGTACCAACATTTGATTATATCTGGTGTTATGGAAATTTGGAGATTACACAAAGAAGGAGTGTTGTGAAGATGTGAGCCAGGAAAAAGTAGAAAGCTGACCCAGCTTCCTCCTTCTATCCTAGCTGGAATGATACGCTGCAAATGTTTAACATTGTTGAGGAGGTAGACAGTGAGTCTTAGGAAAACATCTCTCCAGAAAAAGTAACCTTAGAAAATAAAGAAAAAGAACTACGGGATTGTATAAATACTCTAAGGCTGGCAAGAGCAGGATGAAGTTTACTGATTTCAATCAAGGAGGGCTCCACCAGGATATTCTAAGAGGACCAACCTTAGAGAAGTGGATTATCCCATTGAAACAAAGCTGATCTTTGGTAAATCCTGAGAACCCAAGGATATCATGTTCTGATACTAAGATTAACAGGTTCTAAACACCAAAGTTAGCACATTCCAACACCAAGGTTAATATGTTCTCCCCAAACCACCTGGCATTCCATCCTCTCCTTATCATTCATCCACCCAAATAAGGAATGTGGCTGAGAAACCTCACTTGATAGCTCCTTTTGCTGCTGGTAATGTCACCCTGAGAATGTGTAAGAACCCTACATACGTGTGTATCTCCATTTCTTTGTTGTACATTGCCAACCACCTGTCAATTGCTGATGCTAATACAATTTTTTCTTTCCTAGTGTCGCCTCCTCATTTATTGACCTCCAGTCAAACAGACCAAGGTGGGAGGAATTATTTCCCAGGAGGATCTTAGGACTTCTGGCTTGAGGAATTTCCCAGCAACATGACCTCTTAGAATGACCAGACAGCATGTGGTTGAAGCAGACTTTCTGGGTGTATGGGTGTTCAAAGAGGACTAACACATCTGGTGTGAGGGCTTCCTAAGCTCTTTTCAAGGCTGCTCATCCACCTTTGGTGTCCACCTGGCACTCTACTTTCACCTGTGGCTCCAAGAAGCTGTAGCTTGTGCAGTGGCCACACCCTGGTAAACTATCTCAGCAGAAAGTCTTGACCAGTTTGAGGGTCAGTGCTGGGCCACAAACCCGTTGGTGATTTAGGAGGGGTGTCTACCTCAAGCATGTGAAACCTTCCTCCAGTGGAATGAGTGGATGAGAAAAATTTATTCCAATGGCCATGAAGGTGGCAGAAGCAGGTACTGAGAGCTTGGTCAGACATTGAAGATGCCAAGATCATCCACTGCATCCCGGGCCATGGCCAGTCGTTCTGACTATTGTCCTGCTACTGGGCGTCAGTGACTCTGGAAGACAGGACGAGGCTGACCACTTTGTGCAACTCTCTCACTTAAAGTCAATTCATGCGTGAGTCAAGATATCACCCTATGGTGTTATTGGTCCTCTCTGAAAATGAAGGACAAACAACATGTGCATTTTCATATAAAAACTCTAGTTGCTTATTGGGCTCATAAAACTAAAATACTTCTTAAGTCGATTCATTTCAGGGATGTGTATGGTTATGGCATAGGTACCTTCTGCAGATGCCAACTGTTTGCCCTCAGTAGACAGTCTTTGGGAGTTGCCATGGATGAAGAAAAAAAATGCTATGGAGAAAAAAAAAGTCACCTTGGGTACAACCCATTGGTGATGAGCTTCTCCAAGCTTAGCTTAGCTGGTCCTCAGATGCCAGTCCACCCCTGAGCTCATACTTGCAGCCATTGCAGCTGGAGAGGACCGACCAGAAGGCATGTATGTTCCCTTAGGTTGACCTTCAAGAAGCGGGGGTCATTTCCACACTAAGTAAGGCACTGAGGTATGTACCCTTTATGTCAACAAATTATTTAATTGAACTGAGTGGCTGACATCAACGATAGCTTGGATAATCATGACTTGACTGCAGCTAATTACTTTAAATATAACCTCAATCTATAATCTGTACACATCAAAACTCCAGTGCAAAGTACAAGTTGTTTTTGTGAGACTAGAATGAGAAACAGTTATGCTCCCCTCAGGTAATTAGTAGCAAGAACAAAGAGCATACTTCTCCTGGAGCTTCTATTGAGTAGCTTTGAGTTCAAGGGGGGCAAAGGGGAAGGATAGAACACTTTGAGTTTCAAACATGGGAAGTTATTACAGTATTGATTATTTTCAAGCTGCTGAACTGCTTACTGTTATTCACGACTATATTGTCTTTTTTCCCTTTCTCTTAAAGAGGAAGTGTTATCACATGTCTGTAACCATCTGTTCTGGTGACTAAACACCAGCTCAGGGTGTAGAATGACAAGAGAGGATGAACAATGCATCTTACCGTCTCAAGGAAACATTTTTAAAGTGCAGATTCAACAACAAAAATTTATTAAACACCTGCTCGATGTCAGGGCACCGTCCTAGGCAATGGAGAATCAAAGAGAAAAACCAAACAGACAATCCTCGTTGTCAAAGATCTTACATCCTACTGGGGAGGAATGGGGAAAGGGAGGAGGATATATAACATGAACATAGATAATAAGTAGAATACAGGGTTATTTGAGGAGTTGTTAATACCAATTAGGAGGACAGGAAAGGTTCATATAGAGGAGGTTATTTCCTGAGCTGAACTTTGAAGGATAGTAATCTAATCTCTGCCTAAAGGCAGAGATTAGAAGAGCACATTTCTGTATGTCTAGAATATAGTGGGCATGGAGATAAATAATGTGAATGACAGCTATAAAGAAAATTTGGGGTCATATAGCAGAGAGCCGTGAATGTATTTTGTCCTGAAGGTAGTAGGGATCCATTGAAAGATTTTGAGCAGAAGAGTGGTGTGATGATGGCTATGTCTTAGGAAAAGTTATTTTGACAGCTGTGTGGATGATGCTTTGGAGAGACTAGCAGAAGAAGGACTCACTGGAAAGCTGTTTCAATGGCCCAAATGAAAGGGGACCAGGCCCTGAATTAGAGTGGTGGCCTGTGAGTGGAATACTTGTTGAGCTGAATCTTCTATTCCATGAGATGCTATCTGATTTACACTTTGTTAAGTACTTTATTAGTCAGGAAGATCTGAATTTGAATCCTGCCTCAGACACTTAAGTTATTCAACCTCTCTGTGTCTCAGTTTCTCCATCTGTCAAATGGCAGTAATAATGTAGCATCTACCTCCAAGGGCTATTGGGCAAACCAAAGACACTATAAGAGCGTATATGGTAAGTATAATTGAAATTGGTTTGCAATCACAACCTTTAAAGCTATATCAATACTTACTAGAATAATTATTATTATTGTTGTCACTAGTTTTACCTGAGTCAAAGGTTGAAAGTCCACTTGTGCGACTGAGACAGAATACGTTGCTTTAGTGAGTAGAACAGAGATTGATTGGGTGAGAAAAAAAAGTCACTGAAAATGAGGACTCCATTTCATCCTGAGGTTCACAAGTAGTGCACCAGGCAATTCACTTGGTATTTGGTTTGTAGACTACCTCTCTCGGCCATATTTTGGGCTGTGGGAATCAGTGGAACTGACTTTTCTCAAGATACATTTTTAGAGTCTGGACCCATTTTTTAACTTGATTTCAGGATTACTTTTCTCCCTAATACACAAAGTCTGCTGCCTTCCCAGTAGGTCCTGAGATTAGTAGGGTGAGTGATGTGGGTTCTTCATCCAGCTCTAGATGGAATTGTGAAGCAGATGAAATATGTCTGGCTCCCTTCCATCTCAAGGTCTGACTCTGCCTTCATGGCTTCCCCTCTGGACTTGCTCTATCTTTGGATATTCAGTGCATCCATTTTATTGGGAACCCTAATCTGGCTCGCCTCCTTCAGTCTGTGCCCCAAATTCTAACTCTTTCTTCCTCTTCCAGACAACATACCATCAACTGTCCATAAGCTAGACAAATGAAAAGTTGATAAATGAAACCTACTGTATGGTTAATGACTGATAATGGCTTCAACTACTGCCCATTAACGTGGGGCAATGCTTCAGCCCAAAGGGATATCTCTTGGATGATAGCTTTTCATTGTTATGGTGCCAAAACTGTCTAATCTGCCATTAGATTGGGAATCAGGAAGACCTGAGTTCAAATACTGCTTCTGACATTCACTGCCTATTTTGCCTTCAGCCTTGGTACTCTATCTCATCACTACCCTCCTCTCTCAGTCCCTCTGAATGGAGGGTGGAGTCATTTACTCCAAAATTTCCATGTAAGGTAGGAGTTCAGCTCAGAGTATCTGCTCTTCTGGCTACGTTACTTTGGTACTTCTCTGACTTTTCCACCAATCTCCTGAACTGGGTACCTTCTCCTCCCCTCTCTCTCTCCATTTTCCTTTTCTACTTCCTTTTGTGTGTTGTCTTTCTACATTAGATTTTAAACTCCTTGAGGGCAAGGGCTGTCTTTCTCTTTTTGTATTTGTACCCTCAGCACTTACCATGGTTTCTCGTGTATATTTGACTGACTCCTTATGTGACCCACAGCAAAGCTCTTAACCTCTCTTAGCCTCAGTTTCCTCATCTTTAAAAAGGGAATAATGAGAGCACCTACCTCTCAGGGTTATAGTAAGGCTCAGATGTGATAATACATGTAAAATACTTTGTAAACCTTAAAACGAAATGAAAGTTTATTAGCATAAGCATCAGCATCACCACCAAGGTTTCATGGCAGTCCTACTCTAGGTATAGGAGTAGCAATCTGAACCTTCTGCAATCATATGCTTAACCTGAACTGTGCGTCTTTAGAGATTGAGCAGGAATGTCAGGCTTGGGACAAAACTCTTTCCAAATTTTGACTGAGCACATCTGCACGTAAAAGGCCAGGCGTGTGGTTAAGCTGTGTCAAGGTATTTGGAGACACCCACTTTCCCAGAGCTAAGGCCTAGCAAGCAGACTGTGCCCTGAGCTTGACATAACAACAATCCTTTGTGCTCTGGATGATCTCACCCTCTGACAAAATGTATTGCTTTGACCAGCACCAGTCGTTTGCTGAGGGATTTATGATTTTCATATTAATCAACAACTTGTTTAGATTTGTTGGAGCTCCCTCTATTTCCTAGGGACCTGAGAACCAGAAGCAGGTGACGTGCTACAGCCTAAAGCTATTATTCATCATATTTCTTGACATGCTCACAATCCCTGTTTCTCGTAACTGCCGAGTGAACCGAATCAGGTATTGCACTCCTGTTTCCACCAAGCTAACTGTGGTTCTGTTCCCTCCTCAGCAACCATTAAGACTTGAGACAATCAACCTAGAGATTGTTCCCACAGGACCGGGAACGCCTATGTTGTCGATGCATGAGCCTGCTGTGCGACCTGCTACTCAAGACCTACGAATGATTGGGCTGTGGTCCAGCCCCCTTGTGGTTTTTTAAGTATATAAGCCCTGTCTTTGCCCTGGCACTTAAGCCTTCCTTCTCAGGAGGAAGGGTTTCCACTTGCAAGTATTTTCCTTACTCTGAAGCAAATTAAACTTCTATTTGATTCTTGACTCTCCTGTCTCTTGCTGCTCTATTTGGCTCTGGCCACTCCAGGTTAGAGGCTGGTTCTGGTTCTGGTCCAGTTGACAGCTGTTAGCAGTGACAAAGACTTTACCCTTTGGGCTTAACTGGTCTCCACAACACTCTTTGATACAAATTTAGGGTTTGATTTTTGAACTGGATAGTTACTAAGCAAATAATAATTACTTGGTTTATAGGCTAACCTTCAGTGATTGGAAATTGGGAAACATATGGAATAATTGCTATAAATTATCATGTAGTCTCCAACTAAGGAACATGAACTCCTCACCAGGAAGAGGAATCCAAAGAAAAGATTAATGAGATTAGTTATCTGGATTGGCCCTGTTCTTCTTCTTCTTCTTCTTCTTCTTCTTCTTCTTCTTCTTCTTCTTCTTCTTCTTCTCTCCTCCTCTTCCTCCTTCTCCTCCTCCTCCTCCTCCTCCTCCTTCTTCTCTGAAGATCTTGGCCTCTGGGCCTGAGAATCCCTTGACCAGGGGAAGAGAAGCTAGTGGAGTGAAGACCCAAGGGAACAAGCCTGGGAAGACTTTTAGCTGATTCTCAGGCAAGGATTTCTTCAATTTTTAATGTAGGTCTCCTGGGAGGACCCTGAAAGGGTCATAGAAACTTTGGAGAATTAGAAATCATAGAGATTTGGTGAGCTGGAATATGTATGGTCTGTACATTTCTCAGATTCGTTAACTTTCCAGGTCCTTTGGCCTTGAAGGAACTTCCACACTTCACTTGATGCCTGTGGTGAAGGAGACTGAGAAGGAGGAGGAAGATATAATCAAGGCTTTCCGCTAAACTCTGAGCTAGTCTCAGTGGAGTACAGCATTCAGTGGATATCAGTGAGCAGCATTGAACAGAGATCATTGCCCAGGGATCAGCATCCTGGAGGACTTGTTTGACAACATCTAGTGGAGACTATAAAGTTAGAAGGAGCAGGCCTAAATAGGGGAGGCTAGAAGACCAGTGGATCCTGGCAAGAGCGGTGTCACCAGCAGCCCTGCTGCTTCTGAGGTGTGAGTTGCCCCTCTAGTTGTGTGCCCAGGCCACCTATATTTTTCTACAGCCCTAATATGTGTGCCCCCTACGTGTTTCCAGTCATCCTGCTGATGCTGTGTGTGTATCTAAGAGAAAGTATGTTCCCATCTTATGGGGAAATGTTTTGTTGTATTTTTTTTTCTATGCCATTTCATTAAAGACCGTCGCTTTGAACTAATTGTGTCCTCTGGCTGATAGCAGAAGGTAAGTATATCAGTGGGGGCTTATGGGTTATGATTATTTTTTAGGTGCAAACCCAGAGAACACCTACTACTTTGGTAGCTATCTGCAAGGGGCCTTACCCAACAAGGTAAGGAGGTGCTTCCAGGTGCAAAAGAGGGAACATCCAGAGAGCCAGGGATGGAGTCAATAGCTAAGTTTAAGCTGTGCAGTTTGGAAGGTATATGATGATAAAGAAGTGGATTAACTTCCCTGAGCCTCTGCTTCATCATTATAAAGTTAATCCTAATCCTTATTACTGTTGAGGGCACCACATACTCTCAGTCATCCAAGATCACAGCTTAGGTGATATCCTCCACTCCTCCCTTTTTCTCAGTCCCCATGTCTAATCTGTTGCCAAATTCTGCTGATTCTCCCTTCATAACATTTCTCACGTGCTCTCCCTTCTTTCTTCTGCCATTACAACCATCCTGGTGCGAGCCCTTTTCACCTGACCAAAGTACTCTTGCAATAGCCTGCTGGTTGGTCTCCCTCGCCACTCCAACCTATTCTTCGCTCACCTGTCAGCTCACATCCATCCAAGTCAGGATGGGGGTGGCAGGGGACATAATTCAATCCAACACTTATTAAATATGTACTGTATGCCGGGCACAGTCCTGGGTGCTGAGGATACAAAGGGAAAAAAAAAACCAGTTCCTCCCCTCAGGAAGCTTACATTCTCCTGGGAGAGGTGGGTCATGTGTACATTTACTAACTACAGCAAAGTAATTTTAGAAGAGTTGAATACTAACAAGTATAGAACTGAGGAAAGGTCTTTTGTAACATACCAGGTGAGTATTGGAAGAAGCAAATGATGCTAAGAGGTGGAGGTAAGGTGAGAGGGCATTTCAGGGGCATAGTGAATGAAGATGTGAGCAAGATGCCATCTTGTTGAGGTACCAGAGTAGGTACCTTTCTAGTTGTACCAGTTTCCCATAGTGCCCCTCTCAAAAGATAAGAGGTAGTAGTTGGAGGAGAGTCATTGGAAAAATAAGGAGAGGAATGTCAGGGGTTAATCCAGGAGCATGCGTAATTTAGATGATAGGTCTAAATAGCTGGTTTAGACCTATTGTCTAAATCACAGTTTCCTGTTTTTAAAAATGAAAATAACATTTGGAGTGGGATGAAAAGCCTCACTGAAGTTCAAATGAATTGTACCTTTTCCCCTACCATTTTAATGTAGCCCAAATTCTGCCCTAATTTTTTTTTTTCTTAAGGGATAAGCCTATGGTACTATGTGCTTCATATATGGATGAAGAGGTGACTCCTGGTTGGCTGAGAAAATGCTAAGCCATGACACTGAATTCCTGCACAAATAGTGAAGGGATTCTTCAGATGGTCCAAGGACTTCAGGAGAGGCAGTTGGATTAGAGAAAAATGTAGACTTTTGAAGAGGTAACAACAACCAGCATAGCCACAGACATGTGAGTAGCCAGACACCAATATCTCCTGACTTCCAGGGCTTGCAACTTTAGAGACTGCTAAGAACCAGCTTTCCCTAGATGAGATCATTCTCTCTCCTGGTATGAGCTGAGATTTTATCTTGCTCTCAACCCCAAAGCCCCAAAGCTCTTGTGTGTACTTTGGTTCATTCTAACCTGTATAACATCTCTGAGTTCTGTTTACTGCTTCCCTTGAAAAAGAACTGTCCTAGCTTTATTCACAATGGTCTTTTATGTAATCATCATTGGGTGGGAAGGAACTAAGTTGACAATATTAAGCTACCTTCCCCTTGAGAGTGACCAGGACAAGTGGCCCAGATCCTGAAGCCTTAAAATACTGTACCTCTCTTGGAGAGGAGAGAGAAGGAGTATGTGCACAACCACAGTGCCCTCTCCACCCCCTCCCCAAACTCCAGCTCTCACAAAGGCAGAAATTACACTCTCCCTTGAGGGAGGGGAGGGGCAGATCTCAGATTAGATAGCTATCCCTCCCACAATGAAGTCAAACCATGTTAAAATAATATACATACAGATGTATAGCTACATACATAGACAAACGTGGCTATATAGCTATAGCTGTATAGCTATATATAGAGACATATGTGGCTATATATCTTTATATGTGTCTTTATATGTACTATATAGCTATATGTTTATATTTATAGCACTTGTTTACAATTCCATCTCTGATCCACCCCCACTCCCATTCCTCACCACCAGTATAACCCTGGGCAAGTCACGTGACCACTCTGGGTAAGCTTCCATTTCCTGATCTGCAAAATTTGGATAATAATAGCATCTGCTTCCCAGGGTGAGGCAGATCAGGAGGTCTGCAAATTATTGTTTGGTCTTAGTTTCCTCATCTGTAAAATGAGAAGGCTAGAATTACTCTCTGTAACTCCATTCTAGCTCTGAAGTCCTGTGACTATGAAATCTGTCCCCTTTAATGCTCATGAAAAGGAAGATGATTCAGATTATCTAAATTTTTTTTTTGTTGTTCTTGTTCTTTTCAGTCATTTTTCATTCATTTCTGACTTTTTGATCCCATTTGGGGTTTTCTTGGCAAAGATACTGGAGTAGTTTGCCATTTCCTTCTCCAGCTCATTTTATAGATGAGGAAATTGAGGCAAACGGGGTTAAGTGACTTGTGCAGTGTCACGCAGCTAGTGAGTATCTGATCCAAAAGATTAGATAACATCAAAAAATTATTCACATTTGGGAAACTTTACCTTTGAGAATAGATAGGTTTATTATTCTGGGAGTTCTTAGGGCTTTAAACCAAATAGTAAAGCTTCACTGGAAAAACTAATTGAGGGGGCATCAGGAAAGTGGTATAATTCTGCAGGCCTGCTATAGCTCTTCCATATTCTTCCTTCTATGCCAGGAATGGACACCATTACCTCTCAGATGAATGGATCACAACAATAACAGAAACAGCTTTCCATTTCTCTAAAGCAGAGGGACTCCACAGTTAGGGAATGTGCAGCAATGGATGTGTGAAATGGAAGGAAATCCAGCCAACAAGGCACAGGGACCAAGGCCCAGGTCACAGCAATAGCCTATATTCAATTCAGTCTACAGACTTTTATTATGCACAGGGAGCTGGGGAGGCAGATTTGAAAAACAGCACAGTTCCTACTCTCCAGAAGCTCCCATTCTAATAGGCTGCATGCATTTATTCAAAGATGGGTAATAAATCAGCCTTGAACAATATGACAGCAAAAGTACCAATTTCTAGTTTACCAATAGGATATTGAATTTTTCTGATATCTCCGTCTGTCCTCCTCCAAGACAAATCTTCGATTTGCTAATTGGTGATAGTGTTAAAATGAAGTGGATTCGACACTGCCCTCCTGGTTGTTCAAAAACAAGACCTTTTATCTCTTGGCTCCTGATATCCTCTCTGACTGTTCCCCATGTCTGGAATGCTCTCTTCTGCTCTGATTGCTGGCCTCCCTGGCTTCCTCTAAATCCCAACTAAAATCTAGCTTCAGAAACTTACTAGCTTAGCTGTATGACTCTGGGCATAACTTAACTCTGTTTGCCTCGGTTTCCTCATCTGTAAAATGAGCTAGAGAAGAAAATGGGAAACCACTCTAGGATCTCTGCCAAGAAAACCCCAAGTGGGGTCATGGAGAGTCAGACACAACTGGAAAGTGACTGAACAAGAGCAACAAAAATCCCAGCTTCTAAAGGAAGCCTTCCCCAACTCCCTCTTAATTTCAGTGCCTTTCCTCTCGTTATTATATAGCTTGCTCAGGAGATGTTTGTTTGTTGGCTCCACCATTAGATTGTAATCTGCTTGAAGGCAGGGGCTGTCTTTTGCCTCTTTTTGTTATTCCTCAGTGCTTAGCACCATGCCTAGGACACACTAGGTGCTTGCTAAATGTCATTAAAGTTGCCCAATCCCCAGCACACAGTTTCTAGAAGGGTTCTTCTTGTCATATTTGAATATATAATCACTGTCCTTGCCATGCTTTTCTAACCCTGAGAACATTGTTTGTCTGGGACTGCAGAGGCTGGACTCATTTTCCACACCCTGTTCTGAGTGGTCTATACCCAGGAATGATCAGACTGGATTCAGCGCAGGCAGCCTGTCCTTAGATGAGAGGTAGTTTCTTTTCTTACACTCATTGGCTTGTTGAATCCCCTATCCTAGTCCCTGGGGCTGATTTTAAAGATGATAAATGGTATCAGCATCTACCCAATCACACAGACTCACAATTTCAATGTCATCCTTGACTCCTCCCTCTCATTACCCATATTCATTCTGCTGCCACAGCCAGTCAATTTTCCCTTTGGGAATTATCTCCCTCATCATCTGCCTGCTGATTGGATTCCCTGTCTTCTTTAAAGTCCCAGCTAAAAGCCCACCTTCTACAGGAATCCTTCCTTCCTTCCCCTTTATTCTAGTGCCTTTCTTCTATGGATTTTTGTGTTGGTGATCAAAATGGGCTCTTAGCACTTAGTTCAACCAAGTGCCCTTGAAGAGTTTGAACTTTATTCCTTGATCACATTAGGAGTCCTTGACGACCTCCTTGACTCCAGGGAAAGCCTAGTTTACATGGGTATGAGTGACATGTTTGTGACATCAGAGGCTTTTAGACTAGTCGCATCTTTGTGATGATTTTAGGTCACGTAGGTGAGTCCCATGTGTGACTCACCCTTGACCCTGAAAAAGATATAAAACCAGGGGTTAGCTTTCCTTTTTTGGATCTCTGACCTGCAGCTGTGACTCTGGGCCAGCCCTTGTTATGAGCTCCCGGGTTGAACTTAGATGTTGGTAACTATGAATTGTATTTGGCCTGTCTGTCAATGTTTGTAATGTGTTTGTATTTGCCCTGAAGTTCAGGGTGCTGGCTTTTTCCCTTGAACTAAATGAATAATATTTGTATGCTGGATTAAAGCAAGATTGTTAACCCTTTAATGTTGCTTTCCTTAGTAAAGCATATCAAAAGAACCTGGGCTTTGCAGCTCTGTGAGCCAGTTGTTGTTGATTTTACACCCCCCATAGCAGCTGCTAGCCAGGATTATTGAAACAATTTTCTCCAATGTATCCTGTCTATAGCTTTTTAAAAATATATAGTTGCTTGCATATTTTTTCCACCATTAGATTGTGAACTCCACGAGGGCAACAAGTGTATTTTAGCTTTATTTGTATCTCTAGCACTTAGTGTGGTGTCTCAGGCATAGCAGGCACTTAATAGATGTTTATTCACTGATATCTATAAATTTCCTAAAAGGAGGATTTTAAAAACGTTCTCAAAGTTTGACAAGAATCAGGCATATAAACACATAAAAAGGCTTTAACTTATGAACATGTTTTAACAGAACAGGTTTGGTAACTTCTCTTATAACTAATGTTAAATTCTACTGGGAGGCTAATATTTAAATCTTAGGACAAAAAGTAGATTTTAAAGACTGCTAATTTATCATTTTATACTTTGTTTTTGCCTGGCATTATCTTTACAACTCCATTGGTAAGGCAGCTAAGCTCAGGTCAGTCCTTTTGTTGATGGACATCCTGTATAACACAGAAACTTCCTCCCCCATCGACCAGCTCCAATTTGACTGGACTCACAGTTTCTGGATCTCTGGAATTCATAAGATGGTGTATCCTAGAACAAGGGGTGGA
This sequence comes from Phalanger gymnotis, assembly GCA_028646595.1. Classification (NCBI taxonomy): domain Eukaryota; kingdom Metazoa; phylum Chordata; class Mammalia; order Diprotodontia; family Phalangeridae; genus Phalanger; species Phalanger gymnotis. The sequence continues at coordinate 292 of JAQQSZ010004407.1, read as the reverse complement.
GTGTGTTGTTAAGCAAAATTGTCTCATTAGCATGGCTTTTGTTTCTTTTGAGTGGAAGTGCTTTCAGCTGTTAAGTGCTAAGCCCCAGGCCCAGGGCCCTGTCAGGTGTGAAACCTGTGTGGGTGTGGATTGGTGACTTAGGAGGGGCCAGCTGGGGAACCAATGGTCTCTGGTCATGGAGGCGGGGCTTGAGAACACCGGAAGCTCGGCTGCCGGGAGACAACTTCGGTGGCGGCGGCGGCGGCAGCAGAAGGTGTGGAGGCCAGAAGCTGCGGAGGCCAGAAGCTGCGGA
>JAQQSZ010004406.1:0-14162 GCA_028646595.1 Phalanger gymnotis | reverse complement strand
TTATGACTTCTCATCTTCTTTTTACATCTCCCAGGCAGCAGGTAGAAGTATAGAGACAGATAAAGGCTCTCTTTAATTAACCAACTGTTTCAGGAAGCAGGTATTAATACAGATAGGCATAGCCTCTTTTTGACACAGCCTTGAGGTCCTTTCTTTTGCCAATACTTTCTGGCTGAAAAAATGGACACACGAAATAAAAAATAACTTCCCTTTTGTTTGTAGTAAGTAACCAAATCTCCATCTTCACTAGCTAAACCATAACCAGATGATGTACATTTGTCCAATAGTCACAAAAAAATTCTGGGCTTCAGAGATTCCCCAATTATTAACTCCAAAGTTTTCCAGTCAGTCATATGCAAATGATCAACTGTAACACAGAACATTGAAGCAAACTTTGCCCTGAGCAAATTCACTATTTCTGCAGCTGCTTCCTTGGTGGCTTTCGTACCTTAATCTCACAGTGTTGTGGTTGGTGGAGGTTTTTGCCATTTTCAAACATCAAACTTGTCAAAATCTGAAAGAGCCACAACCTTACATAAGAGGCTTGGATGCGTTTGTAGGCATCAGGGAAGAACCCAGTACATAAAAAGAGACTGGAGATTGGAGTAGAGATTGCCGTCAAGAGCAATCTGCTGAAGAAAATGAGAGGATTGGAACAAGAGTGTATAAAAAGGGGTTGATTTTGTTGGAGAGAAATGCCACCAATCATCAGAGACTGGCATAAAGGATGATTTTAAAGGGTTGTAAGATGAAGAGAAGGAATTCTGAGATGAAGAGGGAAAAAGAAAAAAAAAGCTCTTGGGTAAATGATCTCTATTTTTTAAGTATGAGTCAAAGCTGAGATAATGGAGGATAAAGTTGGAAAGGGTGAAACTCAGAAAGGTTACTGAGTGATGGCAATCTGGATATGACAATGAAGATCAAGGGAGAAAGTGCAACCAGTACCAGAAAAGAAGACTTGGGACAAAGAGACATCTGAGCCAGGCTGCAGTGAAGACTGAGAAATGGAAGGAGCACTAGAAGACATCTAAAATGAAGGAAGTTTGTTAATTATAGAACAGAATTTCAGAGGGCCTTGTATGAGTAGACAGATACAGCGTGGGACACTGGGGGCTAGGGTTGAGACAGATGTGGATGAGGTTGTAGGCTGCAGGAGTTAGAAAGGGGGATTTGTTTTTCATTAGTCTGGACTCCAATATCACCGAGATGGAAAGAGTAAGAGGGGATGGGAGTTTACAAACCATGGGGAAATGAATTAAGGCAAGGCTATCAGCAATTGGTTGGAGTTCCCTTGATGAAGGAAGGTAAAGTCTCAACTCTGGGTACCCTAGTTTTGATACCTGCTGTAGCAGACCTAGTGTCTGGACTCCAGGCAGGGTCAGGGGGTGGCCTGAACCTTCTTAGCAAGAATAGTAATAGTGAGCTGGGCAGGGAAGTCTATACCCTTCTAGAAGGAGCGGAAAAAGAAAGGCAAGATCTCAGTCTGCTTTCCATGGAGCAGGCACACACTCCGGACCCTTTTCTGGGGAGATACAATCTAGTCCACCACTCTCCAACACCAAAATATCCTTAATATCATCTGATGGTTTCCATGCTATGTGGCTTGTCTATACTCCTCTGTATTTTTGCTAAACAAACAAAAAACAATGACAACCACTTAGTCACTTCATTCCTCACCTCAGATACTGTCTGATTCCTTTTGAAATCAGACAAGGTGATCACAGACCCCATAGGAGATATCTCAGCCTCTCCTGTCCCTCCTACACCCATCAGATGACATTTTCTACTGCACTCTACCCAACCCACAAAGTCTCAGCTCTTCCTGTTCCCATCTCTTTTGCTGTATCTCATTTCTCCTGTGATATTCTCAGCTGTTGATTCAAAACCTCTGGTGACGCCAGGATTACAATTTTCCCTGGTGGAATGTAAAACGATTTTAAAAGAATAAACACCCCCACATTCCAGTTAGTTTCAACATTAACGAAATCACATCCCAGCACATTACAACACTCACCCTCATCCTCAAAGCATTTACCAGGAAACATAGTTGAAAGGTGCCAGAGCAATATTGGCCATAAAAATGGTCCCATGTGTCCTCAGTCATTGGAATGGAGTTTTCCATTTGGGGCCCATCCCTCGCGACAAATTTTGGCATCTAACACTTTTTTTAAAAAAAAAATAATTTTTATTGATATCTTTTCAGGTTTTTGTATAGCTTTTATTTTGCAATGTCTTTTATTCCTCCCATTTCCAGAGAAAGAGAGCTATTCCTTGTAAAACTAGATAGATAGATAGATAGATAGATAGATAGATAGATAGACAGACAGACAGACAGACAGACAGACAGACAGACAGACAGACAGACAGACAGACAGACAGACAGATAGATAGATAGATAGATAGATAGATAGATAGATAGATAGATAGATAGATAGATGGAATGGAATGGAATGGATGGATGGATGGATGGATGGATGGATGGATGGATGGATGGATGGAATGGATGGATAGATGGATGGATGGAATAGATAGATAGATAGATAGATAGATAGATAGATAGATAGATAGATAGACAGAATCCAAAGAAGGGGAGAAAAGTTCATCAAAACTAACAAACACATTGACCAAGTCTAATGTTGTGTTCAATGCTCCATACCTATAGTCCTCATCTATAAAGAAGGGAGAGTGGATAATATATTCTGATAGATCTTCTTAGGTGTCAGTCTTGGTCATTATAATTTTACAGTATATAGTTTCAATGTGTGTATTGTTGTCTCACATTCCCCTTAAAGGCAAAAAAATTCCTCAAAATAATTCAGTGCCCTGAGATATGCAGATACTTAACCCTAAATAGCTCAGGTTTCTTTATTGCTTTCAAACTAACCTCGAAGCAGAGAGAAATCATTTCTTTCCCCTAACATTCTTGACACCCCTTCTATTCACAGCTAGTTTAAGTAACATATTTAAGGAAAGAAAATCCAAAGTAGACCACATAAATAAGACACTAGTTGTAGCTCTGCTGTATTTTACTCATTTTATGTAGATGGGCAGCTAGATAGCACAGCAAATAGAGTTTCAGCCCTAGAGCCAAGAAGATCTGAGTCCAAATCTGGTTTCAGATATTTAACTAGCTGTGCAACCCTGGGTAAGTTTAACTTAACCCTGGGTGCCTCAGTTTCCTCATCTGTAAAATGAGATGGAGAAGGAAACGGCAAACCCCTCCAGTATCTTTGCCAAGAATACCCCAAAACAGTGCCATAGAGAGTCAAACATGTCTGATATGACTCAACAACAAAAACAAAATATATTTGGATGCCTGCACACATAATGTGCATGCACATATCTCAGCAGTGGCTCAGCTAATGCAGCCTCTTCATGTGGAGGGTGCTAGGGAACTTAGTCTCAGGAGAATTGTGATAACATATCAGAAAATTGCTTTGGAGGGACTGTGCAACATGTGTAGGCATTCCATAACTAGTTCTGGGTAACTACCTATATGGTAAAGGGGAAGCACCTGGAGTGGATTTGGAGGTGTCAACTACCACCTCTTTGCCTTATTTACTCATTTGGTTGCATTTGGGGACCCCTTCACTCACAGAATTTGGTAAGAGATCATGTGAAAAAAATGGGCTTTTTCATTTATTATTTTCCTTTCTAGGTGAAAGGAGTAGAGTCTCCAACCCTGAGGGGTTCAAAAGGTAGGAAGAAGAAGCCATAGAAATCCAACAACAAGAACACAGGCCAAGTTTTTCAGTCAACAGCATCAATGCCCCGAGGAGCAAAGAGTGATTTTTGGCAGGGAATGCAGGGACTCAGCCCAGTAGAAGGACTCACCTGTCAGTCCACATCTAGACATGAACTTGGTGGGACCAATGTCAAAGAGGAACTGAGTGAAGTTTTGAACCTGCCTCCTCCAGAGACTGAGGTGGTTTAAGGGAGTGTATGCCTCCCAGGGTCTTTGGGGTGGAATACAGAGGGAAGAATGCTCATATGTTTGTTCTTGTTATATCTTTGAAGTAATCATCTCTTTGAATAAGTTAATTGATGCTAAGTGGCCAAACTGAACAAGGATGCTGGTCCTGTGCCAGCATCTCCCATGTCTCCCGATGGATATTCAAGTTCTTCAGAGAGACCCTAAGAATGCCCTTATATCACTTCTGACCTCCATGTGAGCACTTGTCTTGTATGAGTTCTTTGTAAAATAGTCTTTTAGGCAAACATACTTTTGGCATTTGAACCAATGCGGCCAGCCCAACCGAGCTGCATTCTCTGCAGTAGAGTTTGAATGCTTGGCAGTTAAGCTCAGGAAAGTACGTCAATGTCCAGAACCTTTTCTTGCCAGGTGGTCTTCAGAATATTCTTAAGACACTTCGAGTAAGTGGAAGTGATTCTGTTTCCTGGCATGGTGCTGACAGACTGCCCAGGTTTCATAGGCATACACCAATGAGGTCAGCACAATGGCTCTGTAGACCTTCAGTTTGGTCTACAATCTACAGGCAGTCTAATGCTTTTGCAAATTCCTCAGGCTGACTTTTTTACAATCTCTTTATAACCTATAACCTATCTTTCCTGAATGCTTTGCATTATTCTCCCTTAATAGCTCTACATTTTGACCAAACTGGAGTACTAACTGTTCTCAGAACTCAATATTCTATCTCCTGCTATCCACCTCCCTGCGCCTTCCAGCTATCTCTTGGAATGCATTCTTTCTTCAGCTCTGCCTTTTGGAATCTTTGTCTTGCTTTAAGAGTTAGCTAAGCTGCCACTTCTGACATGAATCTTTCTCTGATTTCCCCTAGCTCTTGGTGCTTTCTCTCTCCTCAGATTACCCTATATTTCTTTACCCATGTGCATGTTGTGTCTTCTCCAGTAAGGCAAAAGCTTCTCCAAAACAAGATCATCTTAACATTGTCTTTTTAACCCCATAGTTAACAGTAGATTATTGAAATAAACTGAATTGAATTTCCTCTTAAAAGAATTCTAGGGTCAGATAAGAAACAAGGGTCCCACCCAACAGAAAGTATTCTTCATTCCGTATTACAAGAGGCCTTCCCAACCTTCCCTGGAGATGTACTCAGGGAAGCCATTCATATAAGGCAGGCATTGATCCCCATTCTTTTCTGCCAACAGACCCCACCCATCCCTCAAGACACAGTCAAAGGGAACACAGAGTATCACACACAGATTTAGGGTTGGAAGTCCCCTTAGCAAATTTCTTCCTTTTACAGGAAACGGAGAAGTAAATGAGTTGCCCAAGGTCACACAGAAAGAATCAGCATTTGGAACTCAGTCAGATTAAGGAACACAAGGAGAAGCAGAGAGGGCAAAAGGCAGAAAGAAGAGGAAGAGTTGAAGCAGGCAGAGTGAGCTCGCTAAGGGCAAAAGTCAACATTTCTATGGCACCTCCTACATGCTGAGCTTTGTGCTAAGTACTTCACAATGATTATCTCCTTTGATCCCTCCAACAACTCCAGCATATCAGCGTTGTTGTTATGATCCTCATTGTACAGCTAAGGAAACTGAGGCAAATAGGAGGGGAAGGGACTTGTCCAGAGTCATACAGATAGCAAGTATCTGAGGCTGGATTTGAATTCGGGTCTTTGTGACTCTGGGCCTGGTGCTCTGTCCACTGCACCACCTAGCTGCCTGGCACAGGGCCTCCTCTGCTTCCTACTGATCAGAGTTTTGATCGATTTTATCAGCACCGGGAACTCTCAGGACATCATCTAATTGTGATCAGAAGAGCTTTATAAAGAGAAGCCTAGGTCAACAGGAAATGAAAGGCAGAGTAACCTGCAGGGTCCAGTCTGTATCGGAAGCAGAAGTGGATCGCAGGTCTTCCTGATGAGGAAATGAGCCTTCTGTCCACTACTCCACGCTCCCTTGTGCGTAGTAGGAATTTAATAAATATTTACTGTATTGCACAAGATTAGACGCTATTTGAGGAATGTGCCTGGATGCTGTTTTTCTTAATGTAAAAAGGCAGTATGGACAATTCAGGTCCCAAAGTGGATTTTAGCAATCCTAGTTATTCAAATTGGCAGTTACTGTTGATGTAATTGGCCAAGTATTGATCCAAATATAGGCCACACTCTCTCCTGACATCTGGATTATATACTATAAAGCCTGTACTCAATCTATAATTGGTCTTATTTTTCAGTGTACATTTATGTACATTGGAAAAGGTTGTACCCTATAAAGCAAGTGTAGGAATGGCTTAAAGGGGCCATTCCATAAAGCATGCACCAGAGCTCCCCTGGAATTTTCCAGGGACTTCTGGACATTTTGATAGAATGTAGAAGGGCTTTGTGTTTTGAGGGGGGGCGCGCAGCACAGTAAATCCCTTATTAGTCTCTGAGGAGGAATTGCTGCTCACTCAATGCATCTCTACAAGAAAATGCCCCTCTCTGCCTCATCTTCCTATCTCCGGCTTGTGTCGGGACCAACTGAGCCTTTGCCCAGTTGCCACATGGCAACTCCAAGCTCATGGCAGCCAAAGCAACATATCCTGCCTGGACAAGTCTGAGATTTGATCTCAGAGTCTTAGCTGCCTCTTCCGATTGTGGTTCTTTACCTGATGGTGGTAACTGAGCAACAGTCCCGAGGTGGACATTTCCAGCTTGGGAGGCCATCTTGTGAGATCGGAAGGGGGGATCCTGGATCTTCAGTTGGTGCCAGCTGTACCTGTAGATGCCTTCTCTCTATCCAATATGGCATTTTTGGAGGAGAAGACAACCACCATCGGGAGAATGAATCTAAGCCCTGACTTGGCTTCCTAGAAGACAAGGATCTAAAGGGAACTATTTGGACAGTGCAGAGACAAGATGAAATGTAAAATGTCTATTTGGCATTTCTGCAAGTCCATCATGTTTAGATATTTTAAATATCAACGACCTGGGAGAATGTAATAATCATTATAAATTACTGCTTCTTGTATAAGTTTTCTGTCAATTTGTCCTTGTAGGTCTTGTATATGTTAAGCATTTATTTTATGTAGAGGAAATAAAAAGCTGTCCTGTGCATGATCTACATTGTATTGAGAATGTTTCAACTTCCCATTTCTCAGAGACCCTAGATGAGGGAATCTCAGCCTAAGGTCTATGAGCTTGTTATATACATACATAATATGTTATATACATATTATGCATGCATGCATAAATATATGTGTATACACACATACATATAGATAGATTTAATTTTATGTATTTAAAAGCATTCACACACACACACACACACACACACACACATACACACACACATGAGATTAAGCAGCCTAGACACAAGCCAAAACTTAAGCTTTAAGTAATTTTACCTGAGATTCCAAGGCAGAGATGTAAACAGTCAAAGAGAACTTGACCCTTCTTTCAAGTGGTTAGTCTATAGAACCCAGACTTTCATCATGAGCCCAGAGCTGAGAGGGACCTTATCATAGAGAAAGAAAAGGTATGGCACCCCAGCCTCCAAGATCCAGCAGAGGTTCCTATTGTTACACTTATTCATGTGTAATTTCCCTTTCCAAAAAGAGCTCATTTGAGAGATGTTCTCCATATTTGAGGATGGTCTAGTATAAAGAATTTTAGGGTCTTTAGATAGCATTTTTAGATATTTTTAGAGTCTTTAGGTACCAAATCTTAGAGACATTATATACTATCTTGTCCTCATTTTTAAAATGATTACCCTAGGCCCAGAGAGAGGAAGCAGCCTGGCCAAGGTCAAACAGCTGGCATATAGTAGGGCCAGGACAAGAGGCCAAGTCTCTTGACTCCCAGACCAGTGCTTCATCTTCAGGAAAATGATGTAATCAATCTCTTCCATCCGCCTAATACTATTACTGTTACTACTATCATTACTATCAATCCAGGAATTTTTATTAAGTACCCACTGTGTGCTAAGCACTGGGGAGACAAAGACAAAAATTACTACTACTGCTGCTACTACCACTATCACTGCCACCACCACCACCACTACTACGACAGTACTACTATTGAGGTTAAGTCTTTTTTTCAGTCATGTCCAACTCTTGGTGACCCTATCTGGCGTTTTCTTGGCAAAGATACTGAAGTGATTTGCCATTTCCCTCTCTAGCTCATTTAGCAGATGAGGAAACTGAGGCAAACAGAGTTAAGTGATATGCCCAGGGTCACACAGCTAATAAGTGTCGGAGATCAGATATGGACTCATGAAAATGAGTCTTCCTGACTCCAGGCCCTGTACTCTATCCACTACGCCATCTAGCTTCCCCCTATACTACTACTACCTCCAATTTAAATTGTTTTATAGTTTATGACAATAACTCCCACTTCTAAAATGCTTTAAGGACTTTCCTCATAGCATATCTATGAGATAGATAATTCATGAATGATTATTCCCATTTTCCTAAAAGGGAAATAGTTTCAGAGAAATTCAATAGCTTACCTGTGGTCACAAGGCTAGTAAATGTCAGAGCCACAAATAGATGATGACTGCTATGGTAGCTGATGACCTTATAAGCAGCATTCACTGGTGTTCTAGGTAGTGCTAGCCAGGGGTCAATGCTGGACAGTCAGTGACCTGCTGCTTCTTATAAAAATAAAGGATTTGGGGGAGAATAGACTTCTCAGACTGCCTGGTTCCAAGGAGATGCAAATCACTTAGCTGTACAAAAATGACAGAAGAACAATGAAGTCAAGGTTTCCAGAGAAAATCATTTCCATGCATATCACACAATGAAGTGTGCTCCCAATCATAGGAAAATAGAGACCTTTTTTTCCTCCTTCATATGGGAACCTAAACACCTGGCAGGCTTCCTGACCAGAGAACCTTGCTCTCAATATTCTTGGACTAAACTTCATATTCCAATCATTAGAGTGCTCTGCTCCAGATGTTCATCTGGCTATACTCCTCCCCTCCAGCAGTGACTACATTCAACAAATGAAGCCATTTCCTTTGAAACCATCAATCCCAGTTCTTTTTTGGGCACCAAAGAAAGTAAGCTGTTCTAAACTCCAACCCTAAATGCCATCCTTTCAGGTGGCTCAGAAAATAACTAGGTGGAACCTTAGGGACTATGACTCTGTATCCAGAAGGCACTGGGGCAGGTATGATTCCCACCAAGCATGTGAAAAGTCACTCCACAGCTACTTAGACTATCTTCCTATGCAGATAAACTAACTCATATTGGGCTGTTCTCCCCTGATTTGTGATATATTTATGACATATTTACTTGTCCTATGGCCAGATAGTTCAGTTTAACAACTTAAGGATTTAGTGAGCTCATTACCTTTCCAGCTAACCTACTCCAAATTCTTCATTTCTTTTTGGGGCTTTACCATCTTTCCAGTCATCCAGGTTCACAACCTAGGAGCCATCCTCACCTTCTATTTCTCCACCATCCTCATAGCAAATCAATTGCCAAGTCTTACCAAGTTTTGCACCATGATGTCTCACACCCATTCCCTTCTCTCCACTCATAACTACCCAAGCTCAGGTCCTCACTGCCCTCTCATATGACTAAAGCAATTGCCTCCTTCTTCTTGTTTCCCATCTCTTCCCTCTCCAATTCAACCTCTGTACAGCTGCCCAAATAATTTTCCTAAAACATAGATCTGACCATGCCATTCTCCAGCTCAGGAAACTTCGGTGACTCACTGTTGCCTCAAAACTCCTGATCTTGGCATTTGAAGCCCCTCACAGTGTGGCTCCAATCTACCTTTCCATTTCTTTTCATTCCTATTCACAAATTTGATAGTTTAGCCAAACTGGTCCACTTGCTGTTCCCCAGATTTGGCTTTCCTCCTAACTGTTTGCTTCCTTATGGCTGCTCCTTATGTCTAGAATGTCCACCCTCCTCACCTCCACCTCACTGATTCCCTAGCCTCCTTTAAATTTCATCTCAGGTGCCTCATCCTATCTGAGTCCTTTTTTGAGATCTTTCATCACCACCACCCCCAGTCATTAATCCAACATGTGTATCTACTCTAATATGAGTAGCTGTTTGCATACTGGTCAGTATTCCCCTCCAAAATGAAAAACTTCTTGAGGATAGAAGCCTCTTTTGTCTTTGGAGCTCCAGAACTGGTGCAGCATCTCAAATATAGTCATAAATACTGGTTAAACTGAATTGAATCTGATATCGGCGCTGTACTAGGCACCCAATATAATCACTTATTAAATTTGGAAATGCAAAGCCACCCATATAGATTGTTTCTCCTTAATCACTTTTTTTATAGTATGACAGCTCAACTATCTGCCACCAGACAACTCCTCCACTAGACTAGAAGACCAAGGTCTACCTGTCCTCTTTGTACCCCCGGAGTTTAGTATATAGTAGGTGTTTCTATGTGCTTATTAAGCTATGTGCTTAAGAAAAATTTGCTGATTAACTGAGGATTCTGGCATATGGAAACTTAGGACAAATGATGGGTTCTCCTTAGTTGTGGATCATGAAGAATCATGAACAGGAAATCAACCAGCAAATATGTTTTGTTTTCTATTACAATAACTAAAAAAAACAAAAAATAGTACATAGCATTGGCAGCTTTTAGTGACTATTTTTAGGAAAGGAATACCTAATAATAACTAATGATATTAACTAGATTTTATATATACATATATATCTCAGATTATGCATATATACAGTATATAATCATATTAATGAGATATTAACTAGGCCAAGGGTGGGAACCTACAGCCACATATGGCCCTCTAGGTCAAAGCTTACTGAATCCAAACTTTATGTGTGAAATTTAGATTCAGTCAAAAGGCCACACTTGAGGATCTAGAGGACCACATGTGGCCTAGAGGCCGCAGGTTCTCCACTCCTGAATGAGGCTGTTAATATCATTAGGATAGGAAACTACAGATAAGGAAACTCTCTAGCAATGCAAGTTAGCTTCTTCTCTGTAACTTGTAGTATGAGAGAATTGCCCAGAATGTTGAGAGGTTAAATGTCTTGCCCAGAGTCCCACAGCTAGAATGGGTTAGAAGAGGTACTTGAACCAAAGTCTTCCTGGATACAAGACCAGTTCTCTATCCTATGCCACACAACCTCTCAAAACAGGAGCATACATAAATATTTCAGGAAGAAAAAAGCACTATTAACTATAGAAGTTGAGAGCGCTAAATTATTTCTTCACTCAGGACATCCTAATTCTTAAAGAACTCAAAGCTATGTTTTTTCTGAATATTTGAAACATATCTTCATAGAACAAAACCATTTTAAAACATTAGACATAAGTGGAAAACAGTGATGTAAAGGTTCCAACCCCAAAGCATTCATTGTTGATTATGTCCCATAAGTTCCACAAAGTCAACAGAAAAGGCCTTTGAGTGCACAATAGAACAGGGAGGAAATGCCTTTGTGGGCTTAATTATCTTTTTACTGTGAGCATGGTTTCAGGGTGAATTAGACACCTTTTTCCCCTAAGCTGCTACAAGCAGCCTTTAGAGTGAGAGTTCTGATTGTCTATTTGCATTATGAAGCTACTAACACTGACTCAAATGTTGAAAAACTAAAAATTATTTTTGTGTAGCACACACACACACATGCATATACACACATACATCACATCTCAGAAGTCCCATTAAAAGGAACAGTCAATGTTACTTCTGGCACTGAAAATAATAGTAAATTCCCCAGAGTTCTACTGTATAGTAGCAAACCCATCTGTCCACATATTTGGCAAAAGTGGCACTCATAAGTAGTGTTCCTGCCAAGAGACCATATCGATCAACAAGTATTTACTAAGTATTCACTATGTGCTAGTCACTATGCTAAGTACTAAGGATCCAAATAGAAAGAATGAAATTATTCCTACTCACGAGGAACTCACAGGAGAAAATAGGAAGTACATACACGTAATGGTATCCAGGTGCCCAGAGTACCTGGGACAGCATCTCTCCAAGTATAGAAGCTTCTCAGAGAATCATGGTGATGTGACTGATGCATTTGTTGGGGGTTATCCAGATAAAATGTAGCCCTTCCACATGTCTGAGGATCTCTGATTGACATTTCTCATCTGGGACTTTCAATTTCAAACGCCCTAGTTTGCAGGATCCTAGAAAGAAAAAAAAAGGCAAAACGAGAAACGAAAAACAAAACGCATTTTTAGGCTGCAATTATGTAGTCAAGTTTCAGTGTTATTTCACCACAAGGGCAGAATGTTAGCCTTAACCACATCCACCAAGGTTATCTTGCAAATTGTTGAATGTTTTAATTTGCTAGATATTTAAATATTGATGCTTTCTGTATTACTGAATCTTTATTGATATTGAATCTAATATGAAAAACATGCATAGTAGTTTATATCACTGAATGCTGATGGCTAAGTGAGAAATGTTCATATTTTTCTTTTTGCATTTAAACGAACCTAGATCACTTGTCTTATTGTGAGATCCTAATGCTTTGCAAGTTCATGGGGCAAAGTTTGCTTTGTGTGGTTAGAAACCCAGGCAAGCAATGCATAGTCTTCAGTGACTTTTCTTAAGAGTTTTTAACTCTCTTGGCTTTTTTTTTTACCTAGTTTTGTCTACTTTTCTACCTGAATTTATTTATCTTTTTGGGTGAGTAGGGAAATCTGCAGTGACAGGGATCCACTGGGGGTCACTTGCTCATATCAAGTGCACTTTGTGATATGGACCCAGAGGAATTTTGTCCATACTTCTAAGTGGATTGCCTATGATACAGGGACACACTAGAAAAAATGTCCTGTGTTAAAAGGAATATTTAAAAATTTTGTCCAGACCTCATTTGGATGGCTTCATGCATTGAGGGAATCATGGAAGAGTTTTCATACAGGACAGTTGTTTTCCCATCAGGCTGTGAGGGGCTGACGACCAGTCTACCTTAGTTCTCATCCCTATGAAAAGAGTTCCACATAGTCTGGGAATCTGAATAAGGACCAGGATCATTTAGAAAAGGGCAACTGATTTTCTTCGTCTTTTCTTTTCCCTTTTTGGTTTTGAGTTGAAGAAAGCCATGACAGTACCAAGACAGGCACTCGTTGAGTACTTAACAAGCAATAATCTTCGGCAAACTTTGTGAAATATTCTTTGTTAAATCTGTAAAGCTTGTTACTTGGAGCAATTATGATTTTCCCCCATACATATGAAACTATAGAAGATTGTGCCACGTCAGCTGTTTTGAGGCTCTTTCCTGTGTGGCACAATGCTTATGCCTACCCAGAGATCCCAGAGGACTTTTCTGGGCAGGCTGCTTCCAGGAGAATCAGGACGATATCTAAAGGAAATACGTCAGAGAGATGGATTCTGTCTGTTTTAGCTCTTAATCTTTTCTCTTGGTTTCTTTGGTGTTGCTCCAATGACTCCTTAGTTTACACTGTGTGGTGAAAGACCACACCAACCTTGGAATTTTAAAAAGTCAAAAGGATGAGCCACAGGAATTTAGGGGTTAGTGTGTAGACCACATTTCTTTTCTTTTTTGTAATAGAATGACAATTTATTTATTTATACTAGGGGAATAAACATTTCCAGTGTTGATCATAGTCAACCCTCCAGACCATGTCCATCATGGTATGAATTGACTTAGAAAAAGAGAAGGCCATGAGGGTCAGAGCCAAGATGGCAGCTTGAAAACAGGGACTCCCTTAAGCTTTCCTCCAAACCCCTCCAAACACCTGTAAAAATTACTCTGAACAAATTCTAGAGCTACAGAACCCAGGAAGTAACAGAGGGAAACAAATCCCCAGCCCAAGACAGCCTGAGTGGTAGCTGGCAAGGGTCTATCACACCATGTTGGGAGCGGAGCTCGGCTCAGCTCGGGATGCACCTGAAGAGACCACACCAGGAGTAGACCAGGCAGAGCAGGAGTCAGGGCCCTGAATCACTGAGCTGTGGCAGTTACCAGACTTCTCAGCCCACAAATGCCAAAGACAACTGAGCCGTTCAGTGGGAAAACTGCTGGATCCGGATGAGAGAAGTACATGGTCTGGCCCCAGCCCCAGGGGCAGTGGAAGTGGCGTGGCCACAGCAGCAGGAAGTTCTGGTGGTGGCCGCTTCCAGAGCTCCAGGGGCAGCTGCTTCTGGCCCCAGGCCCACACAGTGGGAGAAATCAAGTGGTGGATCAGAGCAGGAATGCAGGGAGTGCTTTGCTGGTGCAGAGGCAGGGTTCTCTTGCTTGGATCTGGGTTGCAATCCTGGTTGGCAGTTCTTGGGGGAGGAGGAGC
>JAQQSZ010004404.1:0-14163 GCA_028646595.1 Phalanger gymnotis | reverse complement strand
AAAAGAAAATTCCTAGGAATATTGTCACCAAATTCCAGAGCTTCCAGGTCAAGGAGAAAATACTGAAAGCAATCAGAAAGAAATAATTTGAGTATTGTGGAAAAACAATCAGGATAACACAAATGCTCAGAATATATACTGTTCATGTATATGTCTACAGACAGACCAGACAGATACACGTGTGCATCCTTATATAACATGAGGGCTGAAAATCACTATTACCTTTTATAATTCAAAAGAGAAATATATTTAATATAAGATAACTTAAAGCAGCAACTAGAATAGGGGCTCTGTTTTATAGGTAGAAGAATTAAGGAGGTTGAAAATATTCACCAAAGTCAAAGTGTTCAGAAAGAACCAGTGAAGAATTAGCTGTGGGCAGCAGAATAGAGACTTCACAGTAATCACCAGAGTCACCAGGGTAGAAGATGTACCAAAAATAGAATGGGATAGGGAGAAAGCCAGCAGAGGTGAAAGAAAGAATAAGTCCTTCAGGTTATTTAATGATGATGCTACTGAAATGATCTATATTTTGAAGTCTATTAGAAATTTCTGAGGGCCTGATACTTTCATCATTTCACACTTAAAATTAGAACCAAAGGGGAAATTCATTGAAAGATTAGTCCTCTCCCCCTGAATAGTTGTTCGAGGTGAGAATGAGCAAGAATTTGAAATTGAACTGTACATTAAGAAATTAATATGAAGAATTCAGTCTGAGCACAAAATTGGAGCAGTTCAGGATAGTTAATCAAGAATGTGTGTGTCTGCATATATGTGTATATATTATGGATATGTGTGTATATATGTGTATATGTCTATGTATGTGTATACACATGCACGCACACACACACACACACACACATTCCTATACTTTGAATATTTCAAGAACAAGACTTCTTTGTTTAGATGACACTCACATTCATATGGAAAACTGAATGCCAAGGTCTCATCTATTTAAGTTCTGTCACCTTTTGATTCATCTCTCGTAAAAGTCAACGTGTCACTATTCTCTCTAAGTCAGCTAAGACGGATTGGAGTGCTGACTTTAAAGACAGGTCAGAAAGTCATTGGGAAAACAAAAAACAACCTTTCCTGGAAGAGAATGATGCTAAATGTCAAAGAACAAAAGATTCAGATGCATTTTAAAGTTTGACATGCAAAATGTTTCATAGTAGTGCTTGTAGTAGGCTTTTTTGTGTAATTTATTTTTACAAAAAAAAAACTTTGTCATACAACTATACACAGAAGCACTTTTGAATGATGCTACGTTTCCAGTCTTCACTCTGGGAAAAAATATAACTGCAATAGCTAACATTTACATATTACTTTGAGGTTTAAAATCAAAGATGTGATTAATCGAGCTCATAAGAACCAATTATTAACTTTTCTACGTGAACATTTAAATATCCAAAATCTATAAACAGTACAAGTCAGGTATAAATGTATTGTTTTGTTGGTTTTCTAGTCTCAAAAAGAATGATAGAGACAATTTCATCTAAAAATGTATTAGGTGATGCCCACCCACCTTGTTAAACATACGCAGCTGTTTATAATTCACTTTATATGTAATATCCCATTTGATCCTCATAATAACCCTGCAAAGTAGGTTCTGATATTATCCCTATTCTGAAAGTGAGTAAGATGAGGCAGAGAGAGATCACACAGCTATAAATTGCTTGAGGCTGGATTTGAATTAGAGTGTTTCCTCTTCTGAAACATTGTCTCAGAGAATTGCCTGGGGCCCTGAGAGGTTAAGTGATTGGTTTGGCATCAGACAGCTAGTATACCTTCAAGGATGTCCTTCATGACTAGAATCTCAACATTCTATAATGTCACATGTGTATCTCATGAATAACTTAATTAAAGAGTTATGGGAGCTTGATGTCAAACACTCTGGTTGGTTAAGGGCAGTTCTTTCAGAGTATGGCCACTGGTTCACAGAAGATCTTGTGTCATTTTAACAGAAGGCATTATTAGCTGATGATGGATTTGATGATTCCTATCTGGTGATCTCTGTGAAATGTGCTTGCTGCCTGCATCTAGTTTTTCATTGATTGATGTTCCCATTACCAAAATCACTGTTGCACTCAGTGCTTGCTGATGTGTTGAGGGCAGCTTGCATAAAGGCCAAAGAAAGACTGGCCTCCAGTTTTCCTTTCACTGGCAAAGCTCCTCTACTCTTTCAACTCAGAGCTGCCTTACAAGTGGCCAATTCAGGAAGCCAACTTTCAAATTTTCATGTGTATTTTATGGGGAGAATATTTCAAGTACATCTGGAGCTTAAATAGTATATCTTACTTGTTATCTCTAACTGTAATGGCAAGCAGAGCAGGACTTTTTGCTGGTTTTAGTTGTGGAGTGCTTCTCAGCCCTAAGACAATCAAGTGCCCTTGACTGAGTCTTGCTTTTGCTTTAATCAAGAGTCTTTGATTGAATCAAGAGTCTTTGATGAAGTTATTAAATCACAAGAAAGCCTAAGTCACATGAGATTGAGTCACATGCTTGTGGTGCCCTCTGATCCTGAAAAAGTGTGTATATTCTCTAAGGTTAGCATTTTGCTTTGGGGGCTCACTCATTGGAAAAGCATTTCTGTGATTTGGCCAGATGGTACTCTGGGTAGCCATTAAGGAGTCCCCTGGCTTTGAAAATCCAGATGCTGGTGTTTCTCTCTCTGATAACTATGCATGTATGTATTGCTGTGTACAGACAGAAGCTCTTTCTGCTGATATGTGTTATTTGCTCTGTTTATATAATTTCTGCTTGTAATTTCTGTTTGTGTTTTCTCTGAAGTTCAGGGTGCTGACTCTTCCCCGTGAACTAAGTGCATTATATAATGTATGTTTAATTAAAGTGACATTGTAAACCCTTTAAAGTTGCTTTCCTTAGAAAAGCAGATCAAAAAAACCTGTGCTAGCAACCCTCCAGTGTGCTGGTGTTATTGGCCTTACATAGCCACAGTTGCTACAAGTAACATTGTTGTTACACCAACCACACACACACAAAGAGTTCGTTGTCATCATTCCTCTCTCATTGAATATCTATAATGTAACTGACTTCATAAGCTGCTCTTTTATGATACACAAACTTATCCAATGATATTTTTTCATATCCAGTATTAAAGATTTTAGCTCAATCATGGGGACAATTTTATAGAATTAAAGTTATTATGGACTACTCCTGGTTGCCATTATCCTTTAATGATTCCAGAATGAGCTGTCTGATATATACAATTCTTCCATATTATACTAAAGAATGAATTATTACAAACATGTGGGATCACTATATGCGTCTTTCTACACATAACTGATAGCAGGAGAAAAAACAGTCCCTTATTAATAGCCAGCTATGAAGTGTATCTTAACTTTACAGGCTTGAAAAGGTATACACACACACACACACACACACACACACACACACAAACACACACACACACAGGGATTGGGGATAGAGAGAGAGAGAGAGAAACTCAAGACCTAGTGCTTGAATCCCAGACCACAGAATTTCAGAATTGGAAGGAACCACAGGGTTATCTAGTCCTATCCATAGCTGAGAAGAAAAGAACTATAGGCTTATAGATGTAGATCTGGAAGGGTCCTTAGATATGATTTCATCCTCTTTTTTCACATAATGAAAATGAGACTCAGAAATTGTGATTTTCCCAAGCTCACTTTAATACTAGAGGCAAGTTTTGATTCCATAACCTCTGTTTCTTGAACAAGTAATTTGCTTCTTCTTCTACCACATTGATGTACAATCAATCCCTACTATCAAAATTCACCAAGTATTAACACAGATGTGGAAGATGTCTAGTGCAAGGGAACCCATCACCTTCTAAAGCAGCTCATTCCACTTTTGGATAACAATGATTGTGATTTTTTTCCTTCTGACATCAAGTCTAACTGATTACTTTTACTCTCTAACAATTGCTCATTTTCCTGTGTTCTAGCACCAAAAAGAACTGCTCAAATCACTCTTCAACATGGTAGTCCTTCAAATATTTGGACAGTCATCTTGCCCACCAAAATTCTGTAGGGAAAATTTCCATGTTCCTCCAACAAACACCATGCCATTCACCATCCTGATCACTCTCCTTGGTGACTCTTCAGCTCATCATTGCCCTTACTCAAAATGTGGTATGTAAAACTGAATACGAGATTTCAGATGAAGTTTGACTAGATCAGAATACAACAAAACTATGACCTCCTATTCATTCAAGCCATGTCTCTCAATGCAGCCGAAAATTGAGTTAGCAGTCATATCACACTCGTATTTTGAGTAGTTTTTAGTGTATTGCTTTTGGACAAAATACTGCCTCACATGGTACTCTTCCATCATGTAATTGTTATGTCCACATTTTTTTTAACTAAAATGAATTTGCCCTTATTAAATTTCTCCCTGAGACTGAGTTGTTCATTGCTACGATGCTCAGTTTTTACAACTAGTCCGAAGTTTGTTATAGCTTCTAGCCAGGGCTCGTGCACTGTTGTAGTAAAATAAAAAACCTTCAAAATTAATTTGCTTCTTTTTCCCTATTTTTTCTTCCCCTTCTACATCTCCTCTCTCCATTACAACTAATCTTTGTTCCTGGAATACGCTCTCTTATCATCACATCTTAGAATCCTTTCTTTCCTCTGAGACTCTGTTTAATCGTCACCCTAGATAGGAAGCCTTTTCTCACTCCTTCACCAGATAATAACTTACCTCATAAAATTTACCAAGTAGATATTTAATTTGCTTAAACTTGGACCAGATGTGTGACTTCATTGCTCTAGCAAATTCCCAGCAAAGAAATTTCTTTTACCAATGCACATTAGTACTCATTGAGATATTTATATACTTCATCTATTGTTTAAGGTCCTGAGAGGTTACTCAACTTGCCCAGGATTTTACAGTCAGCATGTGACAGAAGCAGAATTGAAAACTAGGACTTCCTAACTCTAAGGCAAGTTCTCTATCCATTGGCCTTGATGATTATCACCTTATACAGATTTTGTATGTACTTATGTCCATGTGTGTTTTCTCCCTGATAGAAAATAGACACCTTGAAGGCAGAGGATGTTTCCTTTTGTGTCTTTGTTTCTCTAGCTGTTGGCAAAAGCACTTAAGATATACTTGTTGACTGGTTAATCTGCCACATCCTAGTGGGAGGACACATTCATTTCATCATATGACAAGCATTTCCAATGCATCTGGGTCAGACCCTAGTCTAGGTGCGAGGGCACATACAATTATCAAGACACAGTCTATATCCTTCCTTTAGAATCTACCAGCCCTAGCTCCTCACTCAAGTCATCTCTGCCTAAAGACAGGGGCCCCTTGGGGATGTGAGTCTTTTTTCAAACTTCCAGAACTGCTCCCCAGTATCAACAGGCCAAAGTAACAAGAATTTTCCTTTGATTTCTGTGAATATTAAAAGGATGAGAATACTACTCTTCTCTAGCTGGGGGCAGATCATGACCACTTTGCTCTTGAACCCAGTATGTGATAAATCTCTTGCAAACTGGTTGGCCTTTCCCACTAATCTTAATTCCCATTGATCTTTTTTCTTGCTTTACAAATGCCTGAAAAGATTTCAAGTTGACTTGAAGATAAGGAGTATAATCTGAACATGAAGGTTTCTTTTCAGCCTCTATCTCTGATCTTTTCTGAGCAAACTCCACAGCTAACTTTACTTGGTTTACAATTAAGCGAATTGGGGGAGATGTAAAAATTTTTCAGAGCAGAAAGTCAGCCTGGAGGAGTAAGTATCTAAACATAGAAACCCTTTGAGGACTGACCAGGGAATAAAGTGACAAAGTATGTTTTTGTTCCTTGTGAATGGATTTAATATAACTCATTTTAGATTAACACAGTAGAATACAATTATGTGAATATACTTTTCAAGTATAGGAGTACATGTGAGTTTAGGATCTCAAACCTGAGCCCATAAAGACTATGTTTAATCTTGGGAACTTTTATTGAAAATCATTATGATTTAGTTCATCCCCAAAGTGCAGCCCTTAGGGACATTTATATTTGCTTTGGGCCTTTTCTAGAGGTTTAAGCAGCAAGCATTTATCACCTAGTATTTGCCAAACACTGACCTGGCACAATAGAAGTGACAATATTCCCTCTTTAAGGAGGTTTTAGTCTATTCTCATTTTCTCCTGAAAGTACTGAAGCTAGCAATACATTTAACAGCCATAACCACAAACACAATCACAACAACAATCACAAGGTTATTAAAGACAAGAATAAAAGGAGGAGGAGAAAACAACAACAATGGACATAGTCTCCTCCATAGCAGAGAAAACAATATTTACTTCTGCCAAGGTCCAGTAATGTTTCTCCAAATTCACAGTTCAGCATTTAGCCACAACAGACTCCAGGGCTTTCTTCTCTCAGTTATTCCTTGTTGGGGTTCCCTTGCTTTTTTTCTGTTTCATTGTTGGCTGCCCTGCCTGCTCCTCTGGCTTTGTTATGTGTCACATTTTTTTTCCATGTGTAGGTTTGATGGAATGGTTAAAGCTAGACTAGATTCATGTTTATATTCCTGCCACTGAATGGAAATAATAAGATACAAAAAAGGACAAATAAAATAGAATGAAAAAGTAAATAAGATTGAATAATCGGTTTTGAGGAAACCTCTAACCATAGACAGCTAGGTGGTACAGTGCATAGAACCCCAGGCCTGGAGTCAGAAAGACCTGAGTTCAAATCCAGCCTCAGACACTAGCTGTGTGACTCTGGGCAAGTCACAACCATATTTGCTTTAGTTTCCTCATCTTTAAAATGAGCTGGAGAAAGAAATGGCAAACCACTCCAGTATTATTGCCAAGAAAATCCCAAAGGGGTTTGCAAAGAGTCAGACGTGACTGAAAGAACTTAACAAATCACCCTGAGCCATTCAACCTTTTTTCATTTACATGATCTTTGCACACTTACCAGTGTTGGGAAGTCATAGTGATGGAGAGTAGAATCACAATGGAGTCAAATACCATGTTACTTTCAGAAGCAATGGTAATATTGATTTAATTACAGCTCCCAGAATAAGAGGTAGAAATAAGGAAAGGGTTTGTGCCAACAACATAAGGGGAGGGTGGTAAGGCAATAGATGCTGTGGCTAGGAGGATAAAGCAGGGTCAAGTGTCGAAAGCCAGTTACATAAAGTGTCCTAAGAATTTGCTATTACTGATACTACTCAGATGAGGCTTATTTCACTCTCCTCACCTCAACACGTTCTGTATTTCAGACAAACTGCATTAGTCTTTATTTCTTCTATATAGATTGCACTTTCCTGGCTCCACGACTTAGCACGCCTCATTAATCATATACTCTGTGGAACACCCAACACTGAAAGGCACCACAGAATAATGCAAAGCTTGTTCAACTGGAAATTAAAAGAGAACTGAGTTCAAAATCTGATGCCAGTATTTCCTACCAGTGTGACCAAGGGCAATTCCTTACTCTTGCACAACCTGTTTTTTTTATTCACTTTTAAAATAGGGGTGATGATGCTCATAATGTCCATTGCATAGGATTGCTTTGATAATTAAATGATCTATGTATAAAACCTTATAAACAATTCAATAAAATATAACACTTAGGTATTATCACACTCTTGTATCTAATTCTTTGTTGAAATCCTACACATTCTTCTAGACACAGTTAAAATTTCACTTTCTTTAAGCTTATCTGACTTCCTTGGTGCCCAACAATCTCTCCCCCTTTAGAACTCATTTAATCTTCCTGTGTTCATTAGGTCTTTCATGATATTATGTTTGTTTTACACATGTTACCCTCTCCTTCACATGATCACAACACACTGCAGAAAACTCTATAAGGGCAGGGATTATTATATTATTTTATTGTCATTAATATCCAGCACAGTATCCTGAGTAAGCAATTCATAGAAATCATAGAATTTCAGACATTGAAAGAGCCTCAAAGGCTATTTATCAGTACCTGATAATCAATACTTGACCAAGACTCCTATCTAGAATATTCCAACAAGAGGTCATCTGGTGTTTACTTGACAATATCTAGGTGGAATTCTGACCTCCTTAGGCAGACTATTCCCCTTTGTGGGAGTAATAATCATTAGGAACATTTTTGGTTTTCAGGTTTTTTATTTGTTTGTTTTTCTATTCCTAAAAGCAAAACTAAATTTGCCTCTGAAATTTCACTGCAATTGCTCTCAATTCTACTTTGTAGGGACAAACAAAATTATTCTAATCTTTCTTTACATGATAGTACTTCAGAGGCTAGAAGAATGTTATTGTGTCGCCCTTAATCTTTTATTCTCTAGGAACCACAATCCTAGAGGTCTTCTTGGAGTTATCAGCGGGACACTTTGGCAATCCATATCCTTTCGTTTATGTCAATTTCATCACAACTGCTTTTTTCTCTCTGCCAAATGTGTTCTCAATAATGTCCTGCATACAACTTTTCAGGTACATGTGAAAAATTCATCTGATTTTTCCTGTTGTTGAGTCATTTCAATCATGTCCAACTCTTTGTGATCCCATTTGGGGTTCTGGGATGATTTGCCATTTCCTACACTTGCTCACTTTACAGATAATGAAACTGTGACAAACAAGACTACATGACTTGTCCAAAGTCACATGGCTAGTACAGTGTCTTAGGTCAAAATTGAACTCAGGTCTTACTAAATCCAGGCCTGATGTACTATTTACCATACCACATAGCTGCTCTTCATAAGATTTAGTCAGAATCTGTATTTTCCATTGATATTTGGGTTGTTGTAATTTTGATTACTTCAAGATCATGGTATTACATCATGTGAACCAAATAGAATTACAATAAAGAGGTGCGTTTATTATTATCATCATTTAGTTTATAATTTGGGATCCCTGAAAGCCATGAAGGATTTTACGAATGTAATCTAACCTACTCCAATACTCTAATTCAATCTGGGACCCAATTCACTGCCTTCACGGTAGAATGAAAGGAGCCTTGATTATAGAACTAGAGGACCTAGATATTAATCTTGCTTCTGACACTGTCTAATTTTATGATGTTGGATAAGTCCCTTACTGACCCTGTGTCTCAGCTTCTTTATACAGATAGTTCTAGCTTTACATAAATTTGCATTATGAAAATTCAAATTTGTGTAAAGAATTCCAAAAGAAACCCACATTTTTAAAAAAGACTATTTTAGCTTTACTGTGCAGTACAACACTCTGTCTTTGTTTCTGCCCCTCTACTCCATGGCTTCTTACCCTGCCAACAAAAAAAAAATCTAATTTTTTTTTAAATCCTCCAAGTGAAAGCAGAAGAATCGTTATGTGTAGAGATCTTACAGATTGAGAGATCACCACTTCCACCAGATATGAAGTTTGGTTTTAGACTTCTGGGAAACAAGATAGGGGATCTTTGCCCCATTCTGTGCCCCACTGGTACTGCCTCATGTTTTTTCCCCTCCATATTTAGGGACCATGTGTCTATCCCTAACCCCATGTATAGCCGGTCCTTTCCTGTCTATGTCTATATCCAGCTGTCAGGTCTTCTACCCACCCCCTTGTTCTTCCTCTTCTTTTGGCCAGGCCACCACTCTATTGTCCTCTGCCAGGCGTTCTTCCTCATGCTGTCATTTCTGTCTCCCCCAACCCACATAATTGAACTGTATGCAGACCTCTCCTTCCACAAGTGGGTGGCCCCCATCTTCCCTCACTCCTTCTTTCCGTCCCTTTCCCATGTCCATAAGTAAATTTCTATTATGTAAAAATCACTTCGTGTAGAGGTCTTCAGAACAGAAGGTCTGAGTATGTAAATTATATAAAAAAAGAAGTCTTTGGACTTCTAGCTGTAACCTAAAATGTTATGATCCACCTACAGCACCAATCCAGGATGTATGTGTGTGTGTGTGTGTGTGTGTGTGTGTGTGTGTGTGTGTGTGGAGAGAGAGAGAGAGAGAGAGAGAGAGAGATCTATATCTATCTATCTATCTATCTATCTATCTATCTATCTATCTATCTATCTATGTATTGATGGGTGAATGCAATAGTTTGCTCATTGATCTGTCTGCCATCATCTGGTTACTTTTTTTTTTTAATTGACATTGCTTTTCCAGGCTAAACAATAAAACTAGGATCATTTGCATTTCTGTCTTTTACTGAGATGTTATAGTTATGAAATGTCCAATACAGTTAATACAATAATCTGAAAATAAGAAAATTCAAGGAACCTCACTGTCATTAACAAACTCTTCTTTTGTGTGGGTTCTGTGTAGGACTTCCTTCACAACATGAGCAAATACCTCTAATGAGCAGATGTGTTCCTTTTTAAATTCATGGTTGATTGCAGTGCTCAGCATTTCACTGAAAAAGAAGTTATCCTTGTAGTAACACCTGTCATAAGAACTTGTATCAAATTTAACGTATGCATGTCGATTTTGGTGAGACACTTCAAGACTGAATTTTGTTCCACTTGGTCAAAATCTCCATAAAATAACACTCTACTGTTTCCTCATGGAGTTGAGATGAATCTAGGTTCTCAGAAAGTTGCATTAACAATGTACAAATGACAGGCATTTCTTTCATACTGGAAGGGCTGGAAGAATTATCCACATGACTGTTTTTGTTTTATGTGCACTGATTTAACTTAGTAAGGAGAGAACAATAATTTGTGGGCTGGCCATATTGTGATTAATTAAATTGTTATGGCAAGCAATAGAAGAATATTTTTTTTTAAAAATGAAAAAATATTCTTAATTCTTACAAAGTTCCATTTCAGTCCTAGAAAAACAAATATGACTTTTTAATTATATCAGAAATCAAACCAAATTATAGTATTAGTTACTTGATGAATGAGGGTAACATCAAGCTCTATGAATCCACTAAAAGCACATAAAACAGTTACCATTTATACACCTTTCTCTAATTATATAGCATGTCATTTAGATTCAATAAACATATAATTCTGGAAGTACATCAATGAAATATGGAGAACATTTTTTTCAGTTTTGAATTCAGAGGTAAATATGAAAAATGAATAAATGTGTTATGAATAACTTCATCTCTTCCAAGTAAGACACACAAAGCATCAGGCCATCAAGGTGAAAACTGTGATTTAAAGATTCAGAGACTGCCTTGGATATTGAAATCAAAGCTTGATGCTTGAAAAGAAAATGTTTTAAGCAATTAACACCTATGGAATACTGAATGTACACTTTCAGAACCATAACAAATTTGTAAATTGTTCTCATCAAAATCTACATGATAGTGACTAAATACAGGGCCTTTTAATAGAATTTATCTAAAGAGTTAGAAAAATTAACACTTCCTCACCCAGTGGGAGGAAACACATTTTGAAACATCTCAACAAATATGATGTATAAGTCAAATATCTATCAAAATACTTTTTATAAAGCATACAACTCCACTGGACAATAGTAAGGGTTGATGATAACAGACATACACCATTGGATATATTAAATGTAACCAAAAGTGGCTTACCTGTGGATGGAGTCTATAAAATAGATAAAATATTTTTTTTAATTTTTTTTAAAAAATTAAAAAAAATTTTAATTGAAAAGCCCTCCTCTACTGGTGACATCCACATGGACTCAACCAATAATGTGTGTATAACACTCTGTTATATGAATTAGATTGTTTTAAGACTAGGGGACACCATAATATTCAGTTTTATTCCGTTCTCCCTTTAAGAAGTTTATTTGAGATTAATGAAAAACAAAAAAGATTTGTATTTAGTCACAACTTCTCTGAGTCCTGATTTAGGGAGGAAAAATCCTAACGCTTAATGAGATGTTGTGCGTTCTGCCTAACTTTATGTTCATATCTATAGCAAACTAACCCTTGGCCTCTTTGTTTGAAGTAAAATGCAGTTTATTATAAACATTTGGTAAAGAACTTGTAAATTGTATTATAGTATCACTAAACAGACAGGCACCAGAAGAGTGAATTGGGGAAAAGCCAAATTTTTCTTAGATCTTTCTTAAGCCTAGGTCCTTCTTTCCATGATACCCATAGAACCAAGCACACTCGTCTCTGTTACAGCTTAGTTCATCCTTTGTTCTATTTATGTACCAACTTCTTGAATGAAGATGTTCAGAATCTACTCTACATTTCTAAGACAACTTTTCTTCTTTATACAAAGTTGTTGGGGGAAGACCCAGTCTCTCACAATAGATTTATCTGATTCCAGGATGTATAAGGTCCTGTTCACATTCAGTTTTCATTATTTGCTTCAAAAAAAAGTTTTCACTTAGACAAGGCACCAGAGCCAAATTGGGTGGTTTTGACTTTATCGTTGCAGAGGGATAAAACAAATACCTGAATAATGGTAGTTTGTTTATGGAAATAATATTGGTAATTCAGGACAACGTCATTAACACAAAATATTACAAAAAAGATTTTTCATAGAGATCTTGGACCTATTGACCAATGCAGATCACACAAGACAATGGTAAAAACTGTAGGCTACAAAAATTCAGAACTTATGGATATTAAATAAAACATGACTCGGGAGCTAGAATTATAATTTTTCATGGCATAACAAAGAACAAATCTCCACCCTTCAAATACAGAGCTCACAATATCTTTAAAACTTCAGCTAACAAACACTACTGGAGGTTTCACATCATTGCAGAATTAATATTTGAACCCAATGCCACAACATAACATTAAAACAAAAAAATGTAAGAACACATTTTAATCAATGCCATCATAGCAAACACTCAAGATTTTAAAACTTCATTATAAAAAATAATTTTCAAATTATAGAACATTAGTAGAAGTTAAAATTCTGTTGGAATAGAATGAAGTAAAGAACATCCTAAATACTTCTGACATTATACCAAGGAGACTTTCAGTGAACATACAGAAGAAGAGGTCACATGTTAAGATTTTTTTAATTCAAATGCAAAAAAGTAATTTATTTTATCCACTGATGTGTCAGTGTACAGAACACTAAATATAAATAGTAATAGTATGACAGTGGAAGATGGTGGCTGGAAAGCAGGGACTTGCTTAAGCTCTCCCTGAGGATCCTGCAAACACCCATAAAAATGGCTCTGAGCAAATTCTAGAACTTCAGAACCCACAAAATAGCAGCGGGAAACAGGGATCCAGGCCAGCACAGCCTGGATGGTTGCTAGGCAAGGTCTATCCCACCATGCTGTGAGGGGAGTGGAGCAAAGACCAGTGTTGGCTGAGCCCAGACCAGTGACACTAGGAGCTGAGCAGAACAAGCCTTAGCACCCTGAATCACTGAGCTGTGACAGTTACCAGACTTCTCAACCCACAAACGCCAAAGATGACAGAGAAGATTAGTGAAAAAAAAACTGTGGGGACAGAGTGAAAGGAGTGTGTGGTTGGCCACCCCCCTGGGGTGGAGGTGGGCAGCTCTGAGACTGCTTACAGAGATACAGCTGCAATTGCTTCTACCCCAGTCCCACCTGGTGGGAGGAATTAAGTGGCAGATCAGAGCAGGAGTGCAGAGCCTGCTTAGATCTGAGTCGCTGTCCATGTTGGCAGTTCTTGGGGGAAGAGGAGCACTGGTGTAGCAGAGCTTGATGTGTAGAAATAGCTCTGAAAACAACAGTGCAGCCCCTCAAGCTTGGGACAAAGTACTCTACAAGCAGTCATATCCTAAGGAAAAGCTCAAGAGTCAAGAAGTTGGCTGGGAACATGAACAGGCAGTGAAAATGCTCTCAGATTCAGACTCAGACTTTGGAATCTTTTGTTGGTGACAAAGAAGACCAAAATATACAGTCAAAAGAAGTCAACAAAGTCAAAGAGACTACATCAGAAGCCTCCAAGAAAAACATGAACTGGTCTCAGACCATGGAAGAGCTCACAAAAGGATTTAGAAAAGAAAGTAAGAGAAGTAGAGGAAAAATTGGGAAGAGAAATGAGAGTGATGCAAGACAACCATGAAAAACAAGTCAATGAATTCCTAAAGGAGACCCAAAAAATACTGAAGAAAACAACACCTTAAAAAATAGACTAAGTCAAATGGCAAAAGAGCTCCAAAAAGCCAATGAGGAGAAGAATGCCTTGAAAGGCAGAATTAGCCAAATGGAAAAGGATGTCCAAAAGACCACTAAAGAAAATATTACCTTAAAAATTAGATTGGAGCAAGTGGAAGCTAGTGACTTTATGAGAAATCAAGAAATTATAAAACAGAACCAAAGAAATGAAA